>OZ010583.1:1636991-1759491 GCA_963932145.1 Acanthosepion lycidas | reverse complement strand
GAAAAATAATGTTGCCAGCTATACGTTTTTGAAACAATAATGTTGCCAGCTATCTGTTTTTGGAACCATGTTGCCAGCTATACGTTTTTGAAACCATAATGTTGCCAGCTATACGTTTTTTGTAAAAAATAATGTTGCCAGCTGTACGTTTTTGAAACAATAATGTTGCCAGCTATCCGTTTTTGGAACCATAATGTTGCCAGCTATACGTTTTTGAAAGAATAATGTTGCCGGCTATACGTTTTTTTCTTGAAAGAATAATGTTGCCAGCTATCCGTTTTTGAAACAATAATGTTACCAGCTATCCTTTTTTGAAAGAATAATGTTGCCAGCTATAAGATCTTTTGTAAAAAATAATGTTGCCCGCTATACGTTTTTGAAACAATAATTTTGCCAGCTATTCGTTTTTGAAACAATAATGTTGCTAGCTATACGATTTTGAAACCATACTGTTGCCAGCTATACGTTTTTGACTTTTAAAGTCACTCAAAATCATTTTCGGCATAAAGTGACCACTAAGTTTGAGATGCCGTTAAACAAAACAATTAACCAATCAATCAAGAACATGAAGAAATTATTTGCAAAAACTGAACCAAAAATTATATTGGATTTTCTAAAAAGAATTGGTCTCTTATCAAAGATGTAGACTGATGTGGAAACAACATATCCTACCTTTTATCATTTTGCAAATAAAATGTCCTTATCAAATGGAAATTCTTAAACAAAAATACCTAGGATCATTTTGCAGTGTACAAGCAAATAAGCTCTAGCTTTATAAAAATGTTCCATACAAAATAGGCATTTAAAATTCATATATTTGGGATATATATATAAACTGGATTTGGCATTAAATAACCCACAGTCGTTGATATGCCATAAAACCCAAACAAACAAACAACAACATCAAAAAGAAGAAATAACAACAATAAATGCAATGATCTTTACACGAGGCAATTATTTTTATTGCTTCAAACATTAACTGATTAGAAGTTTCATGCATGTTCCTTCTTGGTTAATTAAGATGGGTGGCATTAAATATTCCGATTTTTATCACAGACAAGCTTGTCAGTTGCTTGATCTTAACTACTTGGACATGTCTTCTTGGAATTGACACACTGAACATTTCTGTTTGTAAGCGGAAGAACTTGGGGAGCCTAACAGCTGCGTATCAAGAGATTTGTTTTAAGGAAGAAGTAACTAAAGCGACTTGGGGAGTCATATCCAGATACTTGTGAACACCGTCAATCAGTGACCATCTGAGCAGACTGGGTTGCCAGGCCTAAACGTATTTCTAAGTGGGCTCTACCTGTAAGGTTATGAGCCACTTTTATTAAGACCTTTCACATAACTGCATACATTTGGCTGTGATGTATGTACCTGATATACTCTTCTCAGTGTTGGTGTTGCGATGGCTGTATTAGGTTTCGTATATTTGTTCTCCAGTGTCACTTTTTTGCCCGGATGCTCTCTCATTCAATAATAATAATAATAATAATAATAATAATTGTCGAACAATCACGTGATCAAGATAAACACTCAGTTGTGGAGCAAGCTGAGGTAAAAAGTAATCCAACCTTGAGGAAGAGAGCTATTTATGGTGCAATGGAGCATCTCATTGTGCTAAAGTGGGATAGTCCATTGCTTGGGCTGTGATTGGCTGCTGGTACCTGAGTGGAGGTATTTCTATATAAATACCAGCTTGATTCATCAGTTAGTTTGCAGGGTTTGTATTAAGTTACAACCTGCTTTATTTTTGTCTGCCAGCTGGACGCTAGCTGGGACTCTTACACCGGTAAGTGCTGTTTATTGTCTTGTTATTCTACATCTCCTTCCCCCCCCCATCGCGTGTCGGTAGTGGCCTTTGGGGAGGGATGAGTTCCTTTAAACCTGGCTGGTTGTGTGGAAGTAGTCTGGACAATGCCCGAGGGGGTTTTGTCCGTGTTATTGTAGACGGCTGAGCAGTGTTTGATGTTATTCCAGCGTCGAATGTTTGTGGCACTGGTGTAGGGGTATCGGGTAAGGCACTAGGTCTTGGAACTGGGATTGTTGGTGTATCCAGTTTCCTGAGAAATCGGCGATTTCGTAAGGTAATTCTACCTGATCCGTCAATTCTGATACGGTATTGGTGGTTGGGGAGGGTTTCAATGACCTGACCTGTTGTGTCCCATCGGCGGGTTGTTGGTCGTTGTAGTGCCACTATTTGTCCTTTTTGAAGGGGATTTAAGGTGTGTGCTGTTCTGTTGTATTGCTCTATGAGACGAGCGTTCCGCCGGGACAGACTTAACTCGCGATTTTGGGCTGCGGTTATCCAATTCGCGTGTGGCTTATAGAGTGTGGGGTGGGATGGTATGTAGTCACGTAGTCGGCGGTGGAGTAGTAGTTGAGCAGGGGATAGCCCAATGTTTTGAATGGGCGTATTCCTGTATTGTAGGATGGCTCTTGCTGCACGGTTATTGTCCAATGATCCTTGTGCTCCTGTGTTGCCATTTACGATTCTCTTGGCCGTTTTGACAGCGAGCTCTGCACGACCATTGGATTGTGGGTAACCATCAGATGATAACCTGTGTTTAACAGCCCAGTCTTTTAAAAATTGCTTGAATGGAAGAGATGTGAAGGGTGGCCCACCATCACTGCTGAGTTCCTCAGGAGCGCCGTAAGTTTGAAATATGTCCCGGCAAATCGAAATAATTCTTGAGGCAGTTGCTTCTCCGTGGCTCAAGTGGTATAGATTCAGCCAGCCTGTTAACCTGTCAGCGCATGCTAAGTAACCATGGTTCCCAACATGGAAGATGTCCATGACGATTTGCTGAAATGGCCAATCAGGAGATGGTGTCAGATTGATTGGCTCTTTTGGTTGACTCGGGGCATTTTTTGAGCAAAACGTACAACCTGCTCTAATGTTACGAATTGAAGCATTCATCCCGGGCCAATAAACAGATTCATTGGCACGTGCCTTCATGCCAACTTCACCTTGGTGTGCAGAATGTAGGCTATGTAATACTTTTGCGCGTTGTGAGGTGGGGATAACAATTCTTTGATCTAAGAGCACTAATCCGTCGTCAACACTTAGGCGGTGCCTCACTTCCCAGTATTCACGGATTTCAGGTGCAGTGAGGATGCGCGTCCTTTGGAATCCATTTTGTATTACTTCAATTAATTTTTTGTACTGCGGGTCGCTGTGTCCCGCCGCACGGATAACGTTTGGTGAGATGAGCTCCAGGTTGTCGTTTGCACCGAATGTTGCTAATAGGGTTGTTGATTTGACCCAGTCATCCATGTTGTCAGACTCTATGATGTCTGATTGAGAGGGTTCAGCAGTGAATACATTTAGGAGTGCTTGTGATATGTCTGCTGGGTTACGTGAGACAGCATCAGAGGCTCTGTGCCATTTCCCAGGGCAGTACTGAATGGTGAATCTGTACCTGAGTGTTTTCTCCTTTAACCTGAATAATCGGGGGTTTTGGATTTTACTAAGGTCTCTATCTCCGAATAATCCTTTTAGTGGTTCATGATCTGTAACCACTATGAGATTCGGGCAACCCATTACAAAAATGCGACACTTTTCCAATGCCCATGCAATTGCTGCTGCCTCGCCTTCAATAGGTGCATATCTGCGTTCAGCATCAATGCAGAATCTGCTACCAGCAAATATCAGGCGCCAACCTTCAGGGCAGCAAACTGGAGCTTTGTCAGTGGTGCATGAGCAATACTTCTGTAGAAGTAGGAAGCCCATTCCTTCTTTGCTCCAATCTGGGGCAAGGCAGGTTATTCGTTCTTTTTGAAATGTTGCGATGCCTTTTCGGACTAAGTCAACTATTACCTTCTTTGACTGCTGAAATGCATCCTCGAGGCTTTTATTCCATGTAAAGTGAGAGTCTCGTTTTACGAGATCACGAAATGGAAGCATGACTGGGCTCAGTGAGTATGCCCAAGCGACTTGGTTGACCAGACCAAACCATGATCTGGCATCGGTGAGCGTTTTTGGTATTGGGAAGCTTAATATTGCCTCCAGCATGGATTTAGAAGGGGTTACACCAGAGGATGTTATCTGGAGGCCACCAAACTGCACTGTGTCTTGGCAAAATTGGAATTTTTCCGTATTTAGTATGATGCCGTTTTTTGCACAATGAAGGAGGAAATCGAAGGTGTGAAAAAAGGCTCCTTCAATGTCAGAGTCATAGAGTAGGGTGTCATCTACGATTTTTACTTTGCGGGGGATGTCTTTTATTACTTCATCATACCTTCGGGTGTAGGCATCTCCAGATGCTAGGTAACCTTGTGGCATCCTCAGGTACATGAACCTTCCCCATTCTGTAATGAAGGTGGTGAGTGGCTGGGACTCTTTATCTAAGGGGATGGAGTGATATCCATCAACAGCATCCAACACCGTTTTCTTTTGTTTAGGTGGCACTTGCAGTGCTAGCTGGAATGGTGACCCTGTATGGTGTGTTTCCCGTTTGAACTGTGAATTCAGGTATTGGTAGTCTATGGTTCTTCGTGGTTTGCCATTTTTCTTGGCAGTAATTACCATAGTGCTACACCAATCAGTGGGCATGCCGACGGGTACTGGGGTTATGATGCCCCTTTTCACATCTTCCCAAAGGGCCTGTCTTACGGGCTCTTTGAAGTGAAAAGGCACAGGAATTGGGTTATGTCTGGCTTTGGGGACTGCTCCTTCTTTGAGGTGTATATGTGCATTGGGGCCAGACATTGGTGGGAATTCACCATTGTTCTTGAACGCCGTTTCGGCGAATTGATTCAATAGCCAATTCTTGAGTCTATCAATGTTTTGTTCTGTTGGGGAAAAAGGGAGTTTTTTTGGACGCGTTGGAAGTTGTCCCTCGACTTTGCATTGTTTAGTGCTTGCGTCCGATTTTTTAAGTGTGCTTGTCAAGGGCAGGTGTTGCATTGCTGTTTGGGGTAATATTGTAGTCGTCGGCTTAGGAAAGTCTTTGGACAGTATCCCTACATCAATGCAGGCTGCTTTGCTGAAGTATAGCCGCTGAATCTTTTTGCATATGTATAGGGCTTGTTTAGTTGTTCTTCCTTGGACGATGAATTCCACAGGGAGCCAACCCTGACAGACAAGTGTAAAGCCTCCCACAGCTCGAACGACTTTTTTTGATGGAATGAGGTTGTTGATAGTGAGCCCCATATTCAGAAGGTGCTTAAGTCCCCCGAGACATATGGTGGCCCCACTGTCAGGAAAGATCGTCATCCTAGTGCTGTGATTTCTGGGGATATTCTTAACTTGTCTGGGATCCGGTTTTGGTGAGAACGGAACAACATACGCATCAATTTCCCTTACCTGGCATGTGTCTTTAGATGTATACGTGCCTGTCGTTTGATTGAATGTGATGTGGGCAATAAGTGTGTCCATGGCAGCTTCATTAGCCTCTGGGCTTTTCCTGACCGCTTGAGCTAGTTTCTTAGCCCGGCATACCCTCGATAGGTGATTGGGCTTCCCACAGTTACTACATGTTTGTCCCCATGCTGGGCATTTTAGCCGGCGGGATCCAGTTCCTGAGGTGCTATGCTGGTGGCTGCCACAACCTAAGCAAGCCTGCTGGTTTGGTTTAACATTGCAGTTGCCATAGGTGCTGGTACGGATCCCCTCGTTGGCTTGTGGTGTACCCTTCTGTCTGCGGTATGTTGATAGCCGAGCAGCAGCTGTATCTGAAGCGCCGGCCATTGAGGTTTGGTCTCGCAATGCTGATTCGAATGCCTCAGCATGACGGATATTTTGCTCAAGCGATTTAAGTGCCCCAGCTTTGGCCAGTAGGTCAGCCTGGAGTGTGTCATTTGCTATTCCACGGATGATCTGGTCCTTGATGTATATATCAGACAGGTCATGCTCACACGAGGGGCAGGTAAAGTTACAATCAACGGCTATGGCTCTGAGGCGGACAAGGTAACTTTGTATTGGCTCATCCGCACCCTGAAACATGGAGGCAAAAGCAAGGCGATGGACAATAGGACTTGACCTCTGGGTGACCAATGCTTCTACCATGTCAAGTAGCTTATCTGGATCAGTGGTAAAGAAGTCAGGGTGTGTGTTGATTATGGCATTTTGCACAGCTTCATCAGCACAATTGTATAAGTGAATATTAGCTTGGGAGCTTGGCATATTCGTCATCTTGGTAAAGACATCCCAGTCAATTCGGAACTTCCTGAATTGCTGTGGTGTCATCTCGAGATTGAGATGAGGAGGCTTGGCTGCTAGTGCCTGAATACGGGTTGTCTGGGTGGTGGATTCCTTAGCCTGCTTGATGATACACAGGGCTTCTCCAATTAAAGTGACTCCCAGCTCCTTAAGCATAGATCGATCCAGCATTTGAAGGCTCTCGATTGTCAGCTTCTCATCCGCAAACCTTGTTGCATGAGTTTTGGCCGAGTCAGTGGATATGCCTGCTTCAATGAAGAAGAGTTCCCAATTTTCGGGTGTCAATAATCCTGTTCGCAGCGCCATGTCGAACAATCACGTGATCAAGATAAACACTCAGTTGTGGAGCAAGCTGAGGTAAAAAGTAATCCAACCTTGAGGAAGAGAGCTATTTATGGTGCAATGGAGCATCTCATTGTGCTAAAGTGGGATAGTCCATTGCTTGGGCTGTGATTGGCTGCTGGTACCTGAGTGGAGGTATTTCTATATAAATACCAGCTTGATTCATCAGTTAGTTTGCAGGGTTTGTATTAAGTTACAACCTGCTTTATTTTTGTCTGCCAGCTGGACGCTAGCTGGGACTCTTACACCGGTAAGTGCTGTTTATTGTCTTGTTATTCTACAATAATAACATCGTGCAAATCTATTTTCCGAATGAGTAATGGAGAATACCAATTTACATAATCTCAGGAAGAAACTCAATCATCTTGTGTATATGAAGGATTTGCTTGAATTCAAAAGGAATTGTGGACCTTAATAGAAAGTGTTAGGATCTTCCTTAATGACGCAAGAGAAGATTTCATCATTGAGAATTGAGCAAACTAACAAAAGAAATTGAATGTGGCAAGCAGGAAATTGCCAGGATATTCAATATGGGAGAAAATGTATCAAGAAACACTGGAAACAGATTTCAAAGTAAAATGAGGTAAAAGAAAATGAGTAGAAAAGGAATGTGAAAAATAAGAAATGGAAGAATGGTTGCGAAAAGGACACTTTAAAAGAGAAATGAAATGATTATCTATGACGGCCATGAATAACGCCAAAAGAAGAGTTTCTATAGAAGCCAAGATGGACAAGAAACAGGAAAATAACAACTATATATTCTGTGGATAGATGAGAACATCAAGCATAATAATCAAAGTGTCCCGGAAAGCTTGCGAAAGTATGCATGACAGGGTGGTAAGGCTGATCTATTCGGAACTGTGCAAACAATAAGGATATGACTATACAAATCAATGGTCTATGCACAAATCGGAAGACAAGTTATCAGATATTGGAATTTGAAGTTCTCCCAGGCTAGAGGTTAAAATTTGAAGAAAGGGAAGGGGATACGTGGAATCTGCAAGAGAAGTGAAAGAATTGTGTAAAATGAAGGCGATAAGTGTTGGGGTGTCACTGATAACAAAAAAAAAAAAAAAAACAGCTCTCGACTATTGAGGAGATTCAAATATTGATGAATGTTTGTCACTTGATTTCCAGTGATAATCAATCTAAACCTGATGAGAACATATGCAAGTGTATGGAAATAAATAAACGAAAGGTAGAAAATAGATCAAGCTTACAGCCTTGCCAGAACTGAGGAGATTGTAGAAATTGAAGGTGACAGTCGTAACATTGATCATCAGAGCATTGGTAATGGACCTGAAAAGCATACAAAAACGGCTGGAGGAAGTGAAAATAACGAGTAAAGTCGGTACCATTTATAAAATGCCGTTACTGAAAACAGCTAATATACTGAGAATGGAGCAGGGCTATTGAGGGGACTTGCTGTCACTTACCATTCAGTATAACCCACCCTTTATTACAGGTGTGAAAAGTGCAAATAATAATACTAATCAATAATCAATAATTCCAGTTGTAATTGAAGCTCTCGGATTGATTGGAAAAGATTCCGATAGACTCATTAAAGGGATTCCTGGTAGCACATTCCTTAAAGAAATACAACAAATTGTACTCACAAGCAGAGCTCACATACTAGGAAGAGCTTTCCTTTATCTATGTAAAATATGTGTGATGTTAGGAGGGATTTGTTTTACAAAAATGATCAGTGGAAAATGTCATGAAGCTATTTCTGACTTTAGAAATTAATATGGACACCAACCACACCCAGCCACAGACCTCTATCAATTTTATGGGACTTTAAAATAAACAGAACGAACAATCAAAGCTATTCGCCCTGACATCGTGATTAGAAACCGCCAAAACAAAACGTGCCTCCTTAGTGACGAGCCAAGCATTGCAGACTGTAATCTTTCTTTGAATATCTTCATAAAACGATCAAAATATAAAGATCTTGAAATCGAAATCTAAAATATGTGGCACATGAAGACATTAACAATTCCAGTTGTAGTTGGAGCCCTCGAATTGATCGGAAGAGATTCAAATAGACTCATTGAAGGAATCCCTGGTAGGCCATGCCTTAAAGAAATACAAAAAAAATTATTCACTGTTACTGCCCACACTCTACGAATGGCTTTATCTATGTAAAATATGTGCGATTTTTTCAAAAAGTTGCTCAGTGGAAAAAGACATGATGCCATCTCTGACCTTAGATCTCTGGTCGGGACCCAGAAAGAAATGAGCATACACCATAAACCAAAGAAAATAAAACAACCACAACAACAACAATAATAATAATAATAATAATAATAATAATAATAATAATAATAAAAATTGTTCTCATGAGTACAGTCCACACTTTACGAAGGGCTTTATCTATGTAATTTTTTTTTAAATTGGTCAGTGTAAAATGTTATGATGCCATTTCTAAACTGAGGTCCATGGGCGGGACCCGGAAAGAAATGTGTACACACCAGAAATCAAAGGAAATAATAATAATAATAATAATAATAATAATAATAATAATAAGAAGAAGAAGAAGAAGAAGAAGAAGAAGAAGAAGAAGAAGAAGAAAAAGAAGAAGAATGAGCGATTTCTCAAGGCCACTGGATACTCAGTTAAGGAAGACTAAATAGCAAGTTGTTTATATCGCAAAGATGAAGATAACATTAATCAGGAAATGGAAGAATGAAACCATTGAAACTTCAGAAAGTAACAGAAAAAGCGAATTTGAAAAAAATATATAAATTAAATGGATTTTTTTCTCTGAAATTATTGGACTGATTTGTCTCGTTTGAAGAATTACCTTCTGTAATCGAAATAGCATATGTCTTATGTTTCATGTCGTTCACAAACACGAATTGGAGGCAGAGGAAGAGCAAAATAGCTTTCATTCATTACGCCCAATTGACACGTCAATAGGAATGCTGTATTTTTAGATTTCAGCATCAAACTACGCATTATTTTCTTGCAGATATTCATTTTGGGTTCGGAATATTTGATAAAAATATTAGCAATAAAACGAAGGCTTCGAATATGAGCAATGAGTTGAAATTAATTTTGCAACATTTTTTTTTTCTTTCTTTCTTCATTTGATAATCTCTTTCTTCCTAACTCCACGTGTCATTTCTCTAAATCTGACCAAACATCAAAATTTTTTGGAATAACTTGTTGGTCGGATCGAGAACTTTTCAGCACCCACTTTTATAATGAAATGTCACTAAATTTTTTAGGTTGGGAGTGTGTAAAAGTTCCTAGATTATTTATTGAAAACTGATTTTCATTGCAAAATTCTGCACATATCAGATAATAATTCGGCCTTTCGATGTATAACGTGGAAAAAAATTCAATGTTGTTGAAATATTTCATTTGATCAGACGCTCAGGAGATTTCGGTTTGAATCGAAAGCATGACACAAAACATCCACTTTTAATGTTGGTTTTTCAATTGGGAAATCTGGTTTTAATCGTTAAATTAGAAAATCTACTGTGAAACATTGATTTTTTAAAAAATAAGCGTCCTCAAAGTGGACGATATCGACCTATGAGGGTGACGGGACTATCCAGGTTATCGATAAGTAGCTGCAGAAGTAAGTCGATAAATAATTTTTGTTGACTTGCGACTAAATTGCACTTAGCTTTTACTAAATAGGATATTTATTGTTATTATTATTATTATTATTATTAGTAGTAGTAGTAGTAGTGGTGGTGGTGGTAGTAGTAGTAGTAGTGGTGGTGGTAGTAGTATTTGCCTTTAAATCGTCGAGGAATCAAGAATTCCATGAAGAGGTCGATTGTCTAAAATGTTTGAAGTTCAAATTTTTTAAATGAAAAAAGAAATGCAAGTGACAGGAAATTGAAAGAATTTTTTTTATTTTCATAAATAATTAAAATGAAATAATTGATCAAGGGATTAAAATCAAATTGTTTATATCGATAATAAAAGGATATTTTGGTGGATTATTCGCATAAGCTTTTAGGAGTACATGCTTTTACATAAATAATTAAATGCAAATTCTTTGTATAGGTAATTTAATATTAATAATTGTTATTGACAAGCAAATGTACATTGAGTATATATCATTGGAAACAGAATTTTATGCATATTATGGTATATTTTGAAGAAAATAAATTCGATAATTTATGTAGAGAAATAAAAAATATTATATTTCATCATTAAAACCACCCGGTTCAAATAAATTGGAAAATTCAGACTTAATTTTTGGCCTCGAAGTTGGAAATGAATCGAAAGAATAAAGGGAAAACATTAGGAGCAGATTTAGCGACATTCACTTGTTAAATGCAGATCATCAGATATATTCAGTTTCTGTAAAAAATAACGTATGAAAATGTCTACTGCTTTTGGAAAGAATCCCAGAAATCATATTTATTAAAAACGTTTTACCTTATTTTTTTGATTGTAAAAAATCCTAAATGTTGTCAGTCATGTGATTCGGGTAATGGCTAGGAGAGAATGATTTCAATAAGAATTTGGATCTAGAAAATATGATTCATAACATGGTAAGAACGAATGGCTGAATTATTTGCAACAGTCGCAAAGTGGGGATTTAATGTCTTTGTTGGATTGTCGACAACTAAACTGACACTCCGACTCTCGTTAAATAAGGCCGAGGAGGACAGTTAAGAACGATGTAGGTTAGAATTTTTAAACCTACCAAAAAGGGGATGAAGGGTCAACGGTCAGCTGAAGTCGCCGCGGAAAAGATAACGGGATATAAATAAACTATATTTTCCCCCAGAAATCGTAACAATAAAAGGACCAAACACAGAATCCAATAGGGAGAAGGATGTGCGATAAATGTCACTTGGCTGTCATCCAGCAACAATGACATATCCTTATCAGAACAGGAATTGAAAATTACCTTTCCTAATGTGGGAAGTTAGAATAAGGCAAAAGGGAATACTATTCAACTATTGAAAGTTATACTTGCAACCGTAAGTTCTATGCTAATATTTTCTTCCTCCACCCTTCTCGACCGTGGGAATCTCTTCCGTCTTTCTTGTCAACGACGATCTTTAAAAAAATTAAATACAATGTCAATTGTCATCGTATGATGAAGCAGAACATCTGTTTCTTCCCATTCAGTCTCTTTCTTTCTCTCTCAGTAACCCCTTGCATTCTAGTGGTTTTTATCGCCTTGCTTCAGGGGAAATGATTTTAAAAAAGAAGTGAAAAGGATAAGCATAAACATTCTAGGGAATTAGATGGATAAATAATGTTAACTTCTTCACAAGAGAAGACCACAGAATGTTATATGCAGATGGAGAGAGAAATGAAAGAGGAATAGCATTGATATTAGATAAAAACAAGAGGAAATGTGTTTTGCTATACTGCCAACTGTCGGACAGAGGTTTTCTTGTGAAACTGAATGGGAAGACATTTAATAAGGCCAACTTCGTAATATTCACACCCACGTTACAAATCGCGGAAGAAGATTTATAGGTACATTAGAAAATGCTACAGGCAAGTGCAGATTGCAAGACATTATTGTTGTCATGGGGGATCTAAATTTAAAACATTAAAAGGAGAAGGAAAGGGAAATAGTCGAGAAGTAAAAACGTATATTGAGCAACGTTCATTGGTATGTAGCAAATGATCAAGCAATAACCAAATACTTTCTTTGAAGAACATCCAAGACATTTTAGGGTATGGAAAAGCCTAAGAAAACCAGAAGGACTACTTAATAATCAGAAAAAAAAAAAAAAGATTTTAAAATACAATTCTGCGGTAGTGGACTGTAAAACCTACTCAAACATCAACGGTCGGAGTGATTACCTTCCAGTTATCAAACTGAAGATAAAATTATGAAAATTAAAGAAACCAAAATCAACAGTTAAGCTACAATAAAGCTGTTATATCTCGTGCAAGATATAATAAACAAAGTAAACCCGAGTGTAGGTTTTCAATAATAGATTTATAATCGGATGTATGTGTGACAAGTACAGAGACAGAGTCGAGAGTATCCTAACCTCAATAGGTGTTAACAAACGAAGTCCCCCCTGAGTGTCCACTGTGGTCGTACTTAATCGGCAACCAGTCCGTCCATTATCGTGAATGGGGAAGTTGGGTTATATCATCACAACAAAAACAGACTCCAAAACAAATCAATTTTGCAAGCGCAATATAAATGTTCTGGTTAAAATACAAATATATGAACTTAGGTCGTTAACAAAAAGAGGAAAACTTTGACGAAGAACGACATCGGGAAAAGAGATCATCTGAAGAAAAGAGAAGCAAAAAAAAAAAAAAAAAATGAATGACAAATGAAAAAGAGACAACAATTAAAGCCGTGGAATGACAGTGAATATAATATGTTAAATTGATTTATTAGAATTAGATGCAACCGACCTAAGATGAATGGCCCGACACGTATTGTATAGAGACCTAGCAGGCTATGCATAAAATGATAAAAAAGACAAGAATAGAAAAACTTACTCTTCCACAGGATATATAAACTCAAAGAGGAGACACTTCTAATAGAAAAAGAAAATATATTTCATGGATGTAACGAATACATTGGCCAGGTCTTCCACGAGAAAGAAGAAGAAAAACCTACAATATATAGAAACATGGAAAGACATGTATTAAATTCTGAGGTAAGACCAGCACTGGCAAAGATAGACAGAAACAAAACAGCGGGTAGGGTTGGTTTTAGATTTTAGATTTTGACAACATTATCGAAATAATAAATGAAATATGTAACAGCTGCGAAATACCGGAAGATTCAACTTCATAGCGATAACAAATAAACTAGATACAAATGAATGCGAATTCAATCATGGGATAAGTTTAATGAGCCACCCAACTAAAATAATCATTAAGATTTTAATGAATAAAACAGAGCAGAATTAGACCGAAAATATAACAAGAATATTGTGGCTTTGTACAAGACATTGAAACAAGAAATGTTATCTTTATCAATAGAATGATATAAGGGAGCAATCCAAAGGTTGAAAGAGCTATACCTATGCTTCATATATGTGTGTGTGTGTGTGTTATAATTATTTTTTAAAAATATGATTCCATCGCGACATAGAAATTACTGTTTCGAAACTGGTTAGCAGTATTTATGTTTAATTTCAATATTAAACCCTAACTACCGCCTGGCAGTCTCATTCTCAGGCGATGTTAGGAATGGGTTTTTTTTTTAAATAATTAGAATCTAGGCTCTACTTCTGTATCGAGCACTGTGTTTAAAAATAAAAACTAAAATAATAAAGAACTTCGGATCTTCAATCTAACAGTTCTTTCTTATATCAACACACACACATACACACACACATACACGCACACCTACACACACACACACATATATACATATGGTATAACGATATTTAAATTTTTATTTATCAAGAATAATTTTAGAGGAAAAATATATGACAAAGTGGAAAAAGTTTTCGTGTGACGCGTTTCGTTCTTTAGGACTTCATCGGACTAAATTTGTTTACGATGATGTGACTGCAACATTCTCCCGAACGAGAGACGTTGGGAATTATGAATTTAAAAATAAAATTAAAAATATATATATATTTTATAATATGTTTAATCTCTCCAATTTCATTTAGATTCTTTTTGTTTTTAAATATTCCATATTTGTATTGGTTAAATCTTTTATTGCTTTAGACGTAGTTGTATCTAATTTTATGTTGATTTTAGATAAATTCTTTTCAATTGTAGCTAGTGAGTAGAACCATATTTATTTTGATTCGTTACGGTCTATTTAAAATCCACACAACATGGCATCCCATTACGCTCCATTATTTCAGGAATAGACAGCGCAAAACTGGCAAAAGCCATAACAAAAATTTGAATCCCTCTCCTTGGAACAATCAGTTCATCACATATAAATAAAAATTCAGGCAATCTAGTTTAAAATCTACGGAAACAAATATGACTGACAATCTCATGGTCAGTCTAGATATAAAATCGCTTTACACCAACGTCCCGGTTGAAAAATGCTTAAATCTGTTGAAGAAAAGGCATCAACCATAAAAGATCTTTCTTCCGATATACAGATGATTCTCTATTAATATATCCCCGTGTAATACTGATTTACTTCATCTCGTCGATAAAGTAAAGAAAGAAAATTTACATACGAAATAGAAGAACACAATACTCTCTTACATATCATAATGCACTGCGTCAACAACAGCTTAAAACTTAGTGTCCACCGAAAATCGATTAATTTCCATCATAACAACAAAATAAAATCCAGAATAATCATCTGATCCTATTTAAGAGCCTTAAGAATTTGCAGCCCTCAATATTTACAAAAAGAGGAGACATTGAAAACCTTTTCAAGGTCCCCGCCAAGACGCTATGAACCAGCGTAACAAGGTAAGAGCCATTACTTCACATGTTTGACAGATATTGAGGAAAACTTAGAATTTTAGAGTGGGTTGAGAAAGCGGTTGATGTGTTCGTGTTTGATAAGAGAGAAAAGAAGATTGTCAGAAAGAAGTGTCAGAAGAGAAAGAGATAAAGAATTTGTTTTTCATGAAGAATTAATATTATTATATGTTTTGTCATTCGGGTCAGCATATTTAGTTTCCTGGCAATTATGCATTCAATCCTATTAACTGATACGACTTATTTTCCTTAAAAATGAAAAGCGGAATTAACACAATTAACCCCCGTGGAGTGAGTAAAGGATTCGGTTTGCAACTCCGAGAACATTACTAGATACAACCACAAAAAACTGAAGTTCAAAGAATAAAATGATCGAAACGTATTATAACTAAGGTAAGCATATTGGTCTCTGTAGTATAGTATATAATAATGTTCCTTAATGGTCGACGCATTATAAGGTCGACAATGGCCAACTGCACAGCGTCTAACACAGAAATCAGGGTATATGCAGTTCAAGGAGTTTGAACATAGACTGAGGGAAATTATTCAGTTGAAGCAAGACAACAGCAATATGTGTCTCTAACCAGATTTAATATTTTTACAATAATGTTCACCCTGTATAATGCCCAAGAGCCACTCGAAGTAGAGTGTTACAGAGTAAGAGACACTATTTATGGGGATATGTGATGAAGATAACAGTTAACCCTAGTCTTGAACAAATTAAGATTGTAGTGATCGTGAAAGCACCCTCTTGGGAGTTAGTTCCACAAAGCAGCAGTTCGTGAGAAGAAGCTACTCGAGTGGAACTTACATCTCACCAATGGAATACGAAGGGAATGGGGGTGGTTCGTTCCAATGGGCGTGCATGGTGGCTTTTTGCCATGAAGGTTAGAACTGGCGAAACTAAGGAATGTAGTCCGTCTGAACATTTTCCATGGAAATAGCGATAGCACAGAGAGAGAGAGAGAGAGAGAGAGAGAGGGAGGCTTACGGTGTTTTCGTCTATCAGAAAGAGATTGTAGGGTGGAAAATAATTCAAGAGCAAGAAGACGCTTTTGGACTTTGTGAAGATTGGAAAGGGAAGACTGGACAGCCCATATATGGCAGCAGTCTTCCATTTTCGCTCAAGACATTCCTGAGAGAACGGCCGTTCATCGTGATAGGCGAAAATTCAGAGTCCGCTCGATGGTGATGGGAAGTCACTAAATTAGTTTTCGAGGCACTGAATGTAACCAGCCAGTTTTCCCTCCACTGGGCTGTTAAAGCTAGGTCAGAGGAGAGATCAGTAGTCAGGCTCTTGTCATCATGTGTTTTGGAGGTGCACCCATATACTATTATACCATCAACATAGATATTCACAAATCATCGGAATATAAGGCAACTCATTTACGTAAAATAGGGAGTTGGATAGCGAAGCGAGACTTGGTGAACATCTGAGTTGATCATTTAGATTTCACAGGTCTGGCCGTTAACCATCCGTTAGGAAGAACTTGATAAATGATTAGACTCTTTCAGTGATCCCATAGCGATAGAACTTTTGTAGCAAGCCTCTATACCCCACTTTGTCAAAGGCCTCTAGGATATGTAATGCAGTCGTCCTTGAGATGTATTTGTTGTCTAGTGCCAATCTCAAACACGCTTACGATACACCAGGAAACTTCATTAGTGATGATTATTCTTGGTACCATTAGGTGCTTCAGATCTCTAAAAATATCACACCCTCTCTCTCAGAGGATCCAAATTTGGTCTGGTCTTATGTAGGTTTGATTATTTTGGAATTCAGCCAATGGAAACTGGCTTTACATTTATTGCAGTCTCTGTCTGCCTATTTGAATTTGAATTTCTCTCGCTATTTTTCTATAACTGGGTAAGCGTCTTGGGCTTTTTTTTTATTTGTCTTCATCTTATCTTGCTTTTGTATTTCCTATAATGTTTAATTTACAACAAATTTGTTTTTTTAAAGATTGACACATCTTAAGCACTGGCAGACGACGTAGTGCTTATAGCAGAGGTCAAAGCAAATGTGTCGCTAGGAGTGTAAACCTAACCCTAACCCAAGTCTGTTGGGATTTGTTTATCTGGAGCAGGATTATGGAATGTTTGTCCCTCACGACACTTTCATTTCTGATACAATACAGTTATGGAGATATTTAGTGATGACATCACGTTCTGCCTCCATGAAAATTATGATGTGTACGTTGCCGACCTGGGGACATAAATCTTCGGCCACGACAAAAAATATAGGATACCGTAATTGATCTCTCCCTTTTCGTTTTGGTGTCAGCGGCAGAACGGTGCACGTTCAAAATATTGTTAAAATCTTTCGGCTACAATTCCTGATACAAGTAAGTAATATGCTGTTCCAGCAAGATATTGCCAGCCTATGTGATGGCCATGTTAATCAACACGATCTGCGATATATTATTTGGTTGTCATGATCTGCATACTTGTCCCCTCTGATTATGTATAGAACATGATTGGTCGTCGTCATCTCTCTTATTTAGTTAGCCCACCTACATCTCTTGCGGTGTTGCTTTAACAAGTTTAATAAGTACGATATAATGTAGCGATTTTCCAAGCTTAGCTCAGATGTAGCACAAGGCCGAAAGTATGGAGCACCCAGTGATGATCGAACTCACTACTCAGTCGTAATTGTTCTAGTGAGACAAGCTTGCTAACCATTACACTATGCCGAGGTGACCCATAGTACGAAATAATGTATCTCAGAATGTTATTCACCATCTGTGCAGTCGTACGCATGCGTGAGTACAGGCCGGTGTTAACGTCCGAGGAAGATACGCGGTGTATTAATATAGGGTGTGAATACTGTAGATAAAAGCATTTATTTTAGTACATGTAGACAGTAGACACAGTGATCATCTTCTGTAATCCAGGTATGTTACCAATACGTTTATACTTGAATAAACTGAAACACACCCAGTGTTATGCAATTTTATTTCCATCAGTGGTTTTCGCTATATGTAAGGAGGTAAGTAACAATATTAATAATTCAAAAGGTGAATATACTATTTTCAGGAACTCGTGTACTTGTAGGAACCAGAAAATTCAATGAGTGATAAGCAGCATCAATTTGGCAGATGTGACTTTGAAGGCAAATTATCCACATTATCATTGAGGATGAATGTCTCCGGTTTGTCTTATTTTGTCGTTTCTCATGTCTTCCTCTCTGTTAGATTTAGATCCACACACATTTTGAAGGCGTACACTCATCTTTCTCAGAAGCCAGAAATTCTGAAGCCTAAAAAGTAGAAGTTCGGCTTTTCTATTAGATGCATCAGCCAATTTAATCATAGATAGATAGATAGATAGATAGATAGATAGATAGATAGATAGATAGATCTATTGGTCGTATATTTCCTGAACCACCAATGGTTTCTTCGTATCTTTCTTTGTGGTGACAAACATGCTGTAAAAATGCAGCTGATGTACGGCCATAGTAACACGGGAGTTTGAATGATTGATTTTGTATAAAAACAGCCTTCAAAAACAAATGACTTTGAATCTTTATTTTGCTTATTACACCCGCTAGAACCTTTTTTCTCTGAATGCAATTGTTGTGAGAAAATATGTATTTTTTTAGAATATTGCTTTCTTTAGTTGGCCAAGAATGCGTTTTCATTGTAAGAAAGAAAGAAACAAACAAACAAACAAAAAAATAAGAGAAAGAAAGAAAGAACGAAAGAAAGAAAGAAAAAAGAAAGAAATACAATAATTTATTGTTCACTCGCTGACTGAGAAGAGATTATTAAGACTATATCGGCCATTATTGTAAAAAAAAGACAAAAAACGATGCATTGATAGAGAGACATTTTCCCCTACAACTTGAATGCGAATATCATTTGAGAAGAATTTGAAATACTCTCGTTAACAAGTAAAAATGATAATAAAGACGCAAAGGGTAAATGACGATGACAATTAAATGAATTTAAGTGAATAAGAAACGACGACGATGATGACGACGATGATGACGACGATGATGGGGACGATGATGATGACGATAATGATGATGATCATGATGACGACAATGATGATGACGATGATGACGATAATGATGATGATCATGATGACGACAATGATGATGATCATTATGACGATAATGATGATGATCATGATGACGACAATGATGATGACGATGATAACGATAATGATGATGATCATGATGACGACAATGATGATGATCATTATGACGATAATGATGATGATCATGATGACGACAATGATGATGACGATGATGATGACAATGATGATAATGATAAGAAGACAAATAATGACTGACGAGAAAAATCAGAATAATAAAAAAAATGTAAATCGATTAAAGCCAAAATATTAAGTGATCAATAATTGATGAAATAAAACTTTGGATTCTCACGCAGAACAAGTCCAGGGTTGTTCGTTCAAACAACGATTTCTTAGATAATTGATGTCGAGATTGTAAACAGAATCAAGGCGATTCTATGGAATATATTCTCTTGGATTCCAATAATAACAATTTTACATATTTTGGTGTTCGTTTTTAACGTAAAACGTTTGTAGCGTAACAGGATGAATGATTAATGTTCTATGCTGTTAAGTAGATGAAAATGTTGATCATTGATCCTTTTTCCGTTCCATGTCCTAGCCAAGTGTCTATGTCTAGATGTGTAAACATCCGCAACCCAAAGGCGCGTGCGCACGATCACAAAGAGAGGGAAAATCTCAAAGATCCGAAGAATAAATGATTGGGACGGAACAAGGATTCTTGATCTCAAACAATAACCATTGCTAAGTAAAGAAGCATATAAAACTGCTAGACTGATATTATACCCAGATAGCATTATTTAAATCGGTATTTTCCACGTCAGATTAGCTTTTGAACAGATTTTTCTTCGTTCTATTCTCAGGTTTTCTGTCAGTAGAATACTATCCTTAGCTAAATAATCCCACTTTTTTTTTACTGCATCTGTAGAAGTTACGAATGTTGTAGACTCAACAGTGACTTCACAGCCTCCAGTTAAATATTTGTGAGCATTGAGAGCTGATTTTGAAAGAACGGAATTGCATTCAATATATTATCATTTTCTGAATTATTCAATCAATTCTTCTTTTAAATTGAACTGGCGTCAGACAAATGAAAATGAAGTCGTAAACAAACGATAGAAAACTATTTTTCACATTTTCTGTTTATACTTGAAGTCGCCATAGAATATTTCAAGTTGTGCGACGAATGAAAATTTTGACGATTGCTAATCAGATGATTTTTCTGCAATACATCAATTTTAAATGAGAATCGTAGCAACGTAAGCGAGAAAATGAAATCCAGAAAATTGTTGTTCCGACTAATTTTTCCGTTTCGCCATTGGATCGAACAAAACGACAAAAAAATTAAACAAATTCGACTTTAAAAAAAATGTCGTTTGAATTTAATTTATTCATTTTACTGTTATGGGCAATAGAATTTACGGAATAGAATTGCATCACACTTAAAATAAATAATAGTTACAGTTTATGATGGCATACGTGACTATCATTTTTCGAACATATGATTCAAAATATCTCCCAAAATATCTTTACAAGCGAATTTGTGGTATTCGATAGGTATCTTGTAGGCAATCTTTTTTTTTTTTTTTTTTGTTTTTTAGCAAAAGTGACAAGAGTTCCTAATTTAGACCAAACCACTTCAAATCAGCCATACCTGTCGAAAGTGAAAAATATTCTCGGTCTTGGAAAAAGGCATTTGAATTTAGCAGGTGAAATCAATGGTGATATAATAAAGTGGCTAATATATAATATTGGTAAGAATAACATGAACTGTTTCCATGCAAGAAACTTTCGGCATTCAATGACTTAACAGCGCTATTGTCGAATGAAGTTTATAAAATTTTTTCCATGAAGTTTATAAAACATTTTTTCTCAATTAAATTTATAAAGCATTTTTCTCAATAAAGTTTATAAGGCAGTTTTTTTCGCAATAGAGTTTATAAGGCAGTTTTTTTCGCAGTAAAGTTTATAAGGCAGTTTGTTTCGCAATGAAGTTTATAAAACAGTTTTTTCGCAATGGAGTTTATAAGGCATTTTTTTTTTCGTAAAGTTTATAAGGCAGTTTTTTTTTCGCAATGAAGTTTATAAGGCAGTTTTTTCCACAATGAAGTTTATAAAGCAGTTTTTCTAGAAATTATGCATCTGTCTTCAAAATTTTCGTTTTCTTTAGGATTGATGAAATTTTCCTTCGAAAGCATTTATGTAATTCATTCGTTGATTGATTAACAAATTCGTTTTTTACGGCTTATCAACCTTTTGCAGGTTATTTAAAGCAAGAAAACATTTTAGATTGGAAGAACATTTTTTGTAGATAATAATTGTTTAGTGATATAAATCTTACTAATTAACCCATAGCATGGAG
This sequence comes from Acanthosepion lycidas, assembly GCA_963932145.1. Taxonomy (NCBI): domain Eukaryota; kingdom Metazoa; phylum Mollusca; class Cephalopoda; order Sepiida; family Sepiidae; genus Acanthosepion; species Acanthosepion lycidas. The sequence continues at coordinate 1,738,219 of OZ010583.1, read as the reverse complement.
GAGAATAGGTGGATTCATAACTTTGCCAATGACATTTGCGCGTAAATGAATATAACGAATCCAACACGAATTGGAACTCGATACTTCAATTAACAATTCCGAGTCATTATTTATTACACCACTCGCACGTCCAAGTTTTAAAAAAACCTTGTATTCCCAAGTGGTCACTCATCTAATTACTAACTAAGCTCGACGATGGTTGCTTAAATTCAGCGATCAGATGAGAATCAGTGTTTCTACGTGATGTGTTACTGTAAGCCTCATTTATTTAAGGCTTTGTAAAAAGCCAATATCTTGATTATGTCAAGATTCATTTTCACTTCCTTTTTTTCTTCGAGTAAACACGTATCGCTCTTTGTCTTATCTGCGCATTGCGAATCATTATTTCTAATTAATGGGATCGATTCTCACTTGGTATCGGGGGTCAAAACAAAAGTAACTTTTCCGATGTTTTACATTTCAGTGCCAATGACCAAGATTGAAACGGATCATGACTAACAAAGAGATGAAAACTCCGATGAACGATTTCAAATCATTTAAAATTTTCGAGCGCCACAAAATTCAATGCCCTATCAAAATATCTTTATATCACGGCTCTATATTTTTGTATCATTTTAATCACATCGATCATATCATATGATAGGCCTTTTCCAGAATAAAGGCCCTATCAAAATCGCTTTCTTCATATCACATTCACACGTTTAAATTATTCTTGAAATGCATATCGGCTCAGTTTCCTTTTCGAAACGTAAAGAAAGCAATTTCTAAAGAATTAATGAGCTTTATTCTTTAATCCGGCATATTTTTATAACTCCAAACGTTATTTTAGTGAATACCAGTATTTGAGTATAACTCTCCGAACAACTGGAGAAACAATTTTAAAGATTCGAACCTGCATCCCACTTTACAGGTGAAACCACAATCTCATCCGTTGTACTTTGAAACATATATATATATATATATTGATGTAATGAATATGAATACACCTGGGTCCCCCCCCCACAGTAATATGATTGGCTGGTGTCAGCCATAAATACAGGCTGATGTGGGGGTACAGGGACTAAGCCTATTGTCTTTGCCTATTGCCTACGCCTGTTGCTTACCACTACGACGAAGACCAGTCCATTACGGTTACCTGCTAGATTGTCCTACATGGTTACAGTAGTCAACAACCACTTTGCTACTTCGAACAAATATATCCCTTTCCGGGACATAACATATCATATATATATATATATATATATATATATATATATATATATATATATATATATATATATATATATATCTCGCACATATAGTGCTGGTGTTAATAGATATAACACAACAGAGCAAGGCCATAGCTATGACAGGCCAGACGATCATGCAGCTGGGGTCCCTTACTGGGGGGATGCGAATTTTCTTAGATAATTAATATAGCAATTTCCCCTGTGAGATTAGTTTGATGTTTTTATATGTTTTACCAAAACAAGAACCACAATGAGCTAATTCGTAAATTTGATGATTATTAACAAATTCCTATAAATGAAAAGACAGGTAACTTTGATTAAACAAATGAAAATCCATAATATTTGAAAGAGTGATTTTTATTTCCAGTTGGATTTTTAGAGAATTTGTATTTGTGTCAAAAGATCGTGACTTGTATATTGTAATAAAAAAAGGATCCACACCTGGTGATGATCTCAAGCACAGAAACATAGTTTGTTCAAATGGAATAATATATGTTTTACTAACCGGAAATTTATACTGTTCTCATTTTGATTGTTTCCAGTACAATATTTTGGCTATTGTCTTCATTTCACATCATATGATAATCTAAAAACAAAGTTCAAACTAAAATTTCAGCATCCAAATCTCTAGTGCGATCTTGTAGTCGATTAAACTAAGCAAATTCCATGAATATTTGACAATATAATTCCATGCATTTTCTTTGTATTGAAATGATGCATTTCAGACAACAATATGAAACTTTTTGTTAAAGAATTTCGGCAAACCATTGATTTGACAGCATTGAACCTTATCACTAAACTTAACTCAAATAAATTCATTATTTTTGCAGACTCATTATCAGTACTCTAATCATTAAAAAAACAAAAATTAAACAATCCTTTGCTCATCAAACTCCTACATAGAATACATGCGATCTCACAAAATAAAACTATCATTTTCTGTTGGATTCCCAGTCACTCTGGTTTTTATGGAAATGAAAAAGCTGATGTGGCTGCAAAAAACTCTCTGAAACTTAACACAAGTAACATAAAGGTTCCATACACTGACTATAAACCCCTAATAAATGACTTTATTTTGAAGAAATGACAAGACGCTTGGAACAACTGTCAAAACAACAAATAAAACTCTCTAAAGAAACAACTAACTGAACCCAGAAAATCACGCAAAGATGAAGTGGTTTTATCCGGTATTCGGATAGGACACACGCACATAACTCACTCCTTCCTCTTAAAAGACGAAGATCCTCCTGAATGCATAGCATGCCAGGAAGCTTATACTGTGAAGCACTTCCTGCTTGAGTGCGGTGACATGGCACATATTCGAAAATTATTTTACAACGTGAACAACTTGAAAGAACTTTTCGAAAAATCAAACTCCGATTTGATCTTGATATTTCTTAGGAAAGTTGGACTATATAATAAAATATTATCACAATTTGGTGTCTGATGATGAAACGAGGAACTTTGATACTTGCCAGGTGAGAAATTTTCAAAGAATGTCGCACCTCTGAAAACAGTGAATTTAAAAAAAAAAAGAAAGACAACACTGAAAAGAAGGAAAAGAAAGGGAAACTTTTCTTGAAAGCATTTCAACCTTAGTTAAAAAAAGCAAACAAACCAAAAACAACTGTTTGACCTTAAATGATCTCTTGCTGATCGATGGGTCGTTAAGTTTTAAACAAACAAACAAACAAACATTCACTATTTTCTAAAATTTCAGAATTTCTTGGATGAAGGTAACAGTTTCTCTTGTCTCATCATCCTGTGATAATGGATGAATTTTCATTGCCGTTTCAATCTCATCACAAAAAAATTTCAAAGAGTGGGAAATTTTTTATCTCTCAAATGGTTTTGGAAGAACCGCTATTTCTGTTAGTTTTCATAACATAACTTAAATTGATTTTTTTTTCATGCACAAAAAGTTTCCCATTTTGCTCTCATTTCATTATCATTAGAATAAAACAGCAATTCTAAACAAAGCTCAGTTATTCAATTATTGAGGATACTTTTAAATATATGTACATAACCGAAAAGCAAGTATAAAGCATTTTTAGTTACCCATGGCTTATTTGAAACAGTATTAAATTTCTTGAATAAAGCTTGATTAGTCCAATTATTGTCACAAATAATTACAATTGCATAAACTTTCAAATAATTGACTAAACCAACATTTCTAACATTCTGAAAGAAAAAGTCCGATTTTATTTTGGCAATTGGGATCATCTTAGTAAAAAATTTTGGTCCATCACTTAAACATTTGATCATAATACCCAATACAGTTTTTGCTAATGCCTCCTCAGAATCTTTGGCAAAACCAAATAAGTTTCCTTCTTGGTATTACAAGCTCACTTTAAAATAAACTTCATCAAGTAGGATGATACTTTCTTTTCTCTTCATCTGACATTTTGTTTAACAAAATATCACATCACCAAGAAAATTCAGATCATCTACCGTCGAAATTTTTGATTTCATATCCACCAATGTTTTCACGTAGGGTAATTTGTAATCATCTCGAATTCTGTTATAAAGAGACCGAGATGAGTCAAAATATTCGAATAACCGGACAAGAATTTCCGACTCGTAAATTTTTTTTTTGACAATTATTCTTGGTGACATAACTTCGATATGTTATCTCAAAACTTGTTTCTTTCATACAATTTTCAAGTTACCAAGGTAACGAATTGCTTCCTGAATTTGAAATCGATGTTGAAATATATTCATTCTGTTTTTCAATAGGGAAGAAAAGTGTGTGCATATACCTGCAGGGTAACATTCAAACATCAAGTTTTCAAACATTTGAATAAAAAAATCGAAATACCTCCAGAGAAAAATGAGAAAACTGATAAACTGTTGATTATTTGATTTGTAACAGGTAACAGCTGGCGCAAAATCATCATGGTCAATATCAACGCAGAAATTTATAAAATTCTCAATTCTATCTTTTTCTAAGAAATGTGGAAAATCGTCATTTTTCACACTTCGCACAGAAACGGAACTTTTTTGTGTTTTCCTTGGTTTTGATAAAGGACTCGGTATCACACAAATTATTAAATATTGATGGAGGATTTTTTGGGGGCTGTGCTTTTCCCTGAATAAATACAGTTTCATAACCAAGTGGAAAATGCCTCTCAAAAACAGCAGAGTGTATAGGTGGTTAGTATTACCTTTAACCATCTTTCTCTCTCATCTTGATCTTTTAGCGGGCGAAACACCCGGATCTTATTTTGCTCATTATAATTGCTTTGACAGGCAATTCCATAAATATCTTTTTACATTCACTATTTTCTAAAATTTCAGAATTTCTTCGATAAAAGTAACACAACACCTTTTCATTATTTTGAGATAACAATTCAACAGTTGCACGCAAAAAAAGGTTTTTAACAAAATCATAGATTAAAGTTTCCCCGAATTAAAAGAATTTGAGCTTTATAAATCAAAACTGGTTAGTCAACTTTTCTAAAATTTTCAACATTCATTACGCGTGTAACTTCAATATATATATATATATATATATATATATATATATATATATATACAGAGAGAGAGAGAGAGAGAGAGAGAGAGAGAGAGAGAGAGAGAGAGATTCTAAATAATCAAAAACACTCGTGATGATTTTATATCATCTGAGATTAGAAGAAAAGAACATTTTTTTAATGCAGCTGAAATACAAAAAGATATTTTGGGAAAAGTTTCAAAAATGTTTTATTAAAACAATTTTTGTTCAAGGAACTCATTGTTATTGTAAAGAAAAATATTCATAAAATTATTATATCAAAGTAAATCTGAATATATCAAATAGAATAGGAGATGTGAGAAATTAAAATAGTCGTTAATAAAGTTGGGACAAGATTGAGAGATTTTAAGATACGGTGGATGGTTAGTTGAAAAATCGTACTTTTTTAAACATTCAAACAATATTTCTTAAACATAATTTGCTGTTATTATGAAGAAAAAGTTTGTAAAAATTATTTTCTGTCTTCTAATAAATTTCAAACCAACAAAAATTGCAAATTTATAAAAGATAATAGTAGTTTAGCACTTTAAAGCAGTGAGTGTAATTCGATAAAATTAATAATGGCGGAAAAATTGATCACAATAAAATTCAATTTTGACTTTTTACAGCACTCACTAACTTATAATAATCGAAATGTAATTTATGATCAAATACATAACTGAAATAAATTTGACGAGTGAGAATTTCTTTTTATAATGAATTTGCTATGTGGCGGATCAATGAAAATCAACTGTTACCAGCTAAAAAAATTATCTGGTAACCGAAAAAAACTTGCCCCCAAAAAAAGACAAAACGTGTGATTGCCTAGCCTGTTGTAGGTATGGACTTGTAACGGAGCTATTAAGTACATATTAAGAATAAATCTACATACTATCCCTAACTGATAGCACGACTCGGAGTTTCATGCTCAACGCAACCTTCAGGTGCTGAGTATATAGACTGACCGTTATGGAGTTTAAATTATCTTGTTATCGCGATCTCGGCGAAGTTATATATTATATTGGGATTACACTTTTTCAATTTAATAAACTGGATTTGCATCTATCTGTCTGTCTGTCTCTCTCTCTCTCTCTCTATATATATATATGTAAAAAATATAAAAAATCCTTTTTAGTGTTGGTGAATGATTAAAGTGCTTATGAATTAAATTTAGAAAAATTCTTCCAATATGAACATTAAAAAGTGGGTTATTAAACCATTTAATTTTAGGCTTACGGTGTTTATTTTTACCTTCTTTTTTTTCTAAATACTCTAAATTTACTTTATGGTTGCTTAATTCTAAAGCCTTTTATATATTTCATTTTATTATTATCAAACATTTTCTTCTTACTACAGTTGGTAGATAATCAAATTTTGAGTGTAATTTGTCTTGAATTTTATGATGGTCGTATGATTCTTTACTGATTATTTACTTATGTATCTATGATTTTATATATATATATATATATATATATATATATATATATATATATATATATATATACATATATATATATATATATATATATATCTTTGATATATGGTTTTTAATAAACAGTCTAAGGTCACATTAATACACCTATTATCACTTGGGATATTGCATATTGTAGCAAGAGATAAATTTTATAACGGGAAAGGCAATAGATGTAACTTATGTCTTGTTGAAAAAGTAGTTATATTAAAACAATTCAATAGCCCTAGTCTTTTAAACAAAAAAAAATGAATTGATGGTTATATGTAGGCATTAATATAATTATATAACTGCTTATATACGTTGATCCAGATTCATTTTTAATGTAAATTAGTTTGTTTTGTTTTTTTAAAGACCAAATAATCTGCTTTTATGCTTAATATAAAAAATAAAAAAATAATATTCACTACTACAAAATAATATGTTTTTGCATATATATATAAATCCCATTTATTTTCAATACCAAATATAAATTTTAGAATTTAAAAAAAACTGTAATGCCGGTATAATATACAGCTGCGCCAACATCACGATAACCAGATAATTTAAATTACTTAACAGTTTATACTCAGCACCTGAAGATTGTGCAGGGCATGAAAATCCGAGTCGTGCTACCGGTGAAGGATAATATATATATATATATATATATATAGTAACGTACCTACAATTTCATTAGCCTAGGCGTAAGTCTAAAAAGCCTAACCCTAAAATAGTTAGATATAAAAAAATAAATAAATAAAATCCAATGTTTTCAACTTGCGAGCGAATATTTTCTATGATTAGGCATATTCTTTCTGTCTTTCTCTTTTCTTACACCCACAACCCAAGGGCCCGTGAACTTTGAAGCGATCCGACCCGAGAATGACCTGGTTCCAAAAATCAAGCGACCATCAGGCGAATGACCATAAGTGAAAAATCCAGGTACCATCAGGCTCTCCGTCTGCGATCACGTGATCAGACCCTACTGAGGGTTGATTGAATCTTTGGCCATCAGGCAAACACTTTGCACCCTATCCTCCTGTGTACCCGGTCAAGGACGAAGAGAACCCACGTGACTATTTTTGGGGACAGCAAAAATCTAAAAAAAGGTTTTCAGTTTCCCGTCTGACCAGTGGCAGATGAACATAGCTGAGCGAATCGTCCCGATTCCAGATGGACTGCCCACCGAAATAAAGACAGCAAAGTCTGTCGACTAGAGAACGAAAGGACTGCTACCAAATTGTTTCGACCAATGATAGCCTGTATGAGCTGCTGTAGATCACGGAACATTTCCGAAAGAAAAGGAATCCTGGAATATTGCCGGCCGACACAATATTATTTTAGTATAACTCTTGCCTCGGCGAATTAGAACTCTGTGTGGAGATATCAACTCGACTGACCCATCAAGAGAGATAAGTTAATTTCTTGAGTTGATCTTTTTATGTATATGTATTCGCTCGCCCCCCTCTGTTCTTTCATGATCCCTTTCCCCTTTGTTAAACGAATTTTCTTTTTCTTTCTTTACCTGTTTCTGTATTTATAAATAAATGTTTTATTTTGAAATCCATTTTTCTTGCGTCTGTCTTTCGCTGACTCCCTTGTGTCGCTTCCATCCCAGTGTGAAGACCGAGAAAAGATCCCACGTTTTTCTTTGTTTTAAGCCGTGGTTCATCTATATGCTACAAGTTCGTAACAATATATATATATATATATATATATATATATATATATATATATAGTGAACATTGAAGGCGACAGGTTGTTTCATGCTAGACGCACTCGTCAGGCCCGAAGGTTGCGTCTAGCATAAAACAGACTGTCGCCTCTAAGTGTTGACTTCAATGTTCACTTTTATACTTACATACGCTCTATCTCTGATATTGATCACTTTATCCCATAAATATAGCACACCTCAAGACTATATTTCTTCGTTTGGAATCGAGAATAAAACAACACTTACTCCCCATAAAGAGCCAGCTAACCCATACTTCTTGCTCTGCTATTTCTGAGCATATGATAAACAGCAGGAAATGTGTGGTTAATTTTAGTGCGGACTGTTTTTTGACTTTATCTAGGTCCCACTACACATTTCATCTCAATGTTCTAGAGTCTTTGTATTAGGTTGGTGCAAAAATAATGACGTAATAATGTCGTTTTGTGACGTTAAAAAATACGTCAAAAAACGAAGTTATTACGTCATTATTTTTGCACCAACCTAATATATCAGATCCCGTGGGCCTTCCCTTTGTAAACAGAGGAAATGCTTAATGGGTCTGAATGTTATTGGACTCTAGTTTCTTGAAATTCATTTTTTTTTCTCTTCCATTCCATTCCATTCGTTAATTTAATTTACACGCTTTTATAAATTTTCTATTTCCAGAAAAATAAACTTGATAACTCCCGGGACGAAACCGGTTAAAAAAAAAAAAAAAAAAAATGCCTTATAAATTTTGCCTTTTCCTAGCTATTATATATATATATATATATATATATATATATATATATATATATATATATATATATAAAGAAATATAGTCTTAAAGTTGTGCTATATTTATGGAATAAAGTGCTCAATATCAGAGATAGAGCGTGTGTAAATATAAAAGTGAACATAGAAGTCAACACTTAGAGGCGACAGTCTGTTTCATGCTATATGCAATCGTCAGGCCACGTGTGCTGTTATTTTTCTCGGCTATTTATATATATACGGGTTAGTGGTGCATTGTGGGTATTCTGTTATGGCGGTTATTTCACCGGAAGTCGTTTGTTTATCTATTTAGGTCAAATTATATTGCTTGTTTTTATTTTTGTTTCTTATTTTATTTATTTATTTATTTATTAACGTAGTAAAAATTTGTTTATATCACTTATTTAACAGTTTTGTTTTGGTTTGGGAATTTAATTAAAGCTATTTGTTCAGTTTTGGGGTTGATTGTTGTAGTTCATTCTAAGTATTATTTTGGCGGGAACAGTTTTTAATTGATTATCTTTATTTGGGATTGGTTTGTTTATTTATTTACTTGGATGAATTTAGGTTAATTTATTTTACTTGTATATTTTCTCTTTTCGGTTTTCGATTTTTAAGTAACATAGTATTTTTTTGTTTTATTTCTATTTTTTTTTTGTTATTTTTGCTTATTAGTATATTTATTTGTTTTTATTTTATTTTTTCCGTTTTTAATTTTTTAGGTTACGTAGTAAAAATTTATTTTCAGGTCTGCATTTTGAGATGAGTTCGGATCTTTTGTTTAATAATTTATTTTGGTCGGGAAAAGTTATGATAGCTATTTTTTCCTCCACACGTGGCCTGACGATTGCATATAGCATGAAACAAACTGTCGCCTCTAAGTGTTGACTTCTATGTTCACTTTTATATATATATATATATATATATATATATGTGTGTGTGTGTGTGTGTGTGTGGTATAAATTTAATATCTGTAAAATAAGTTAAATATGACAAACTTACTACGACATTGCAAAACAATGTCACATTTGCCTAGAGGAAAAACAGCAATAAATAACCTTTGCAAAAGAGAAAAGTTCCTGACCAAAAGATCAGAGTTCATTTCCAAATGCCAAGAAGAAAACAAATTCCTACCCCGTTATATATAAGCAGATAATGAATAAAAATTCCATAACTTAAATTAAATAAATTTATTTTAAATATAGCGCATTCCTCGAATCAAATGAAACAAGGAAGAACAAATCGTTTCTTTGAACAGAGATCTTTTGTATTTTCTCCGATAATACTTCACATATGGTAGATCGGCAGAATCTGTTTTCTGAGTTTTGTTATCCTCTTCTAATAAGTGTCCTATGTGGCGACCCTACAACGTAACAATTACTCTGGGGATGTGGCAGCAGCTCCGACAAACTGGGATAGAAGGATACAAGAGGATAACAACACAGGCCGCCCCCTTAAGGCAAGACAATAAAAAAGGTCTGTGATCCATATAACATTAGGACGACCTTCAAAAGTGTTTCGACACTTCGCAAACACCTCTTCCAAATAAGATCTCCCATAGAAGAGAACATGACTAAGGACTGTATATACGCCATCCCGTGCAGCTGTGGTAAGAAATATAAAGTAGAAACAGGCCGCCCCTTTATGATAAGACTGGACGAACATCGTAAAGCCGTAACACGAGAGGAAATAGAAAAATCAGGCGTAGCTGACCCCATGTAGATGGAAAAGGTAAATCACCACCCTCTGTGGGATGAGGTTGAAGTAATAGACAGAGAACATTACTGGAAAATACGAAAACTTAAAGAATCAATACATATGGTAGGCCACAAAAATTTTCTAAGCCGGCCAAACATAGAACTGAATACAATATGGGAACCAGTAATACGGAGTGCCAGAGAAAAGTAATAACAACAATAAAATTGCAATATGAGGTCTGGTAAAAAAAGGTACTGATACATTAAGTCATAAGTTCACAAAATTCATACACTGCTGAAGGAGAGAAGCGTTGGTTACATCCAAAGACTTGACCAAAAGTAATATATATATATATTATAAATTCATGAATCATTCATACAAAAAACAAATATAGAGGTTAATGATTTAAATGGCGCGAATACATCGTCGCAAACTTTATAAATAAGATACATCAACCCCGAACCTGTATATGAATGATATGATCCCCGTTTATAAATTCCAGTTGCATACGGTCTTTTTAATTTTTACAAGCTTTCGTCTGTTCCTACAGACATCATCAGGTATGGAAGTAGATTTTGTGCTTGTTTTAACTTCTCAGTAATAAGAGTACAACGAAAATAGAGATGTAATCCGAAAAAATGCTATGAGAAATGTGTTATTGTTTTGGAACGTGCGGTCGCAACGCTGAGTTTGAATTTAAATTTTAAGGTTGTGCGTTTTTGTACAAATATAGCAATAAGAGAATTCTTTTTTACTGGTAGATTTTTTTCGTGAATATGGCATGAACTATATTGTTCAATAATTACAGTAATGTCACACATTATCCGAGAGTTGCACGTTGGATCAGTTATTTTAATTTCAATTAAAAGGTGCAAATATAATTTATAAATTCATGAATCATTCATACAAAAAACAAATATAGAGGTTTTGTTTTTTGTATGAATGATTCATGAATCTATAAATTATATTATCATACTTTTAATTGAAATATATATATATATATATATATATATATATATATATATATATATATATATATATATATATATATTGTGCACTGTTACATTAGAACATGTAAGTAACCACTACAAAATTGTACATTTTGTTTCGACGTTTAATAAATCGTCTCATTGGGTAGTCAACAATGATGGTAATAAACGACCTTATTCAAAATTGCAATTTATGAAACATCACTTCATTTTCAGTTTTTGGAAATTTTTTTCATATAAACTAAAAAGGATTTTTATAAAGAAAAAAGAAAGAAAACAAGAAATCAATAAAAGGAAAAGGAAGTGTAAAGAAAATAATAGTAAAAGAAAGCATAAGAACTGAACCCTCCTACCAAGAGAATAGGCAAAAAAGTAAGACAAAAGAAAGAGAGGAGTATATTCGATATTATACAGATACAAAGGAAGAGAAAAGTTAAGAAAATAGCATATGAGCAGATCTTGATACGAATTTAGCCAATGAAATTCAATTGAATAAGAAAATTCCAATTTGAACGTAAATGAAACGCCAACAAATACATTGGTTAACAATGTCGCATTTCAATTTTTATGGCATTTTTAGTGAAATCACAAATTCAAATAAAATTATCTATTGAACATAAATAAAGAACTTTAAGAAGCAATACAATACTTAACTAAACCAACCTTACATTATAAATTAGAATACAAAATAAAATTTTTTCTTAAGAAAATAAAAATTAAATTAAAAAATTATTACCATCATTGTTGACTACCTGATGAGACGTTTTATTAAACGACGAAACAAAATGTACAATTTTGTAGTGGTTATTTACATCTAATATAACAGTGTATAAAAATATTTATTGTTCTACTCTTGTATTGAGCCCTGTTTTAAATTAATGTTTTGAACGTTGCAATTTTATCCTTCGTTTTCTTTACATTTGTATATATATATATATATGTGTGTGTGTGTGTTAAAAAATGATAAATGCACAATATATTTAATATTTGCGTTTAATAGCAATAAAAAGGATTTACATACAAACATGCGTACATGCATCCTTGTACTTCTATAGACTTATATATATTGGCGTCAATATATATTGCAATATTTCATATCTTTCTAACTTGCGAGCAAATAATCGATATTGATTCCTCTATTTATAATTGGTGATTGTATATTAAAGGCAAAATGAAGAGAAAAATTGATTTTATCAACTAATCTAAGGAAAATAAATGTTTATGAGCCTAAAATAATTGCTTCAGGCTTTCTTATCCATTTTAATCCTAATATCTTAATATTTGATTCAATTTAAACGTAATTTCATATTCTTCCTAGAAAATCATTTGATAAATAAATTAAAACTCTTTGTGAGAAAATTTTATTTTCATTATGTATGACTCATGCATTCCTATTTCCTGATGGTCGAAAAACATCATAAAATGACTTGTTTTCTTGTTTAGGGAGACTATATTCTGCAGTATCTGTCTATATCTCCGACATGAGGTATTATGATTACTTGCATTATTCGGACTGTTATCATCATCATCATTACCATATTCACAACATTTCGCCCGATGTACGCTCAGGCCTTCTTCAAGTGATTGGAATTTCGAACCGAACCGTTTATTTCGTCCACTGGGTTAGATTGTTCTAGTTCCACGTGCCATGCCTCTTCCGGATGTCTCAGTTATTTCCCTTTAACTCAATTCTCCAAGTTTTGTTTAACCACCGATGTGGCCTGCTATTGAACTCACAACTCTTTGGCTCTAGTCATTGGATCTAACCAACGTCTTTTTTCCACTGAGCTGCAGATTGCAACGCCTCGTCTATCATCTGTATTTTACTTCTATTTTTTGAAATTTGTAAAAGCTAATATAGCATTTTTCTGTGTTACTTTTTTTTCATTTGCACCTACGGACTTTTTCATTTCCTACTTTCTTCAATTGGCAAAAATTACTTAATGAGACAAATGAAAATAATCAATTGAGTCTTTTTTTAACCAGATTCTGCTATTTTACACCTTTATTTTGATTAAGAATTAATATCAGCCAATTTAATCTTTTGCCGTTCGGGAGGTCAAAATAAAGATGGCAGACTGGAAAGCATTTGAGCATTTCATATGCATGAGCGCATTTCAAATTTTGTACGTCATTTATTATTCAATGTTTTTTACTAATATTTTTCGTCTTAATTTATGTAGCTATTTTTATCGCTGCAAAAACCATTTATAGCGAAAATTCTCTAATATTTCGAACGCCAATACATTGCTATCTTTCTTTCACATGCACTAGTAGTAGTATTAACTTAAATGAAGTATTGTTAACTATTATTATTATTATTATTATTATTATTATTATTATTATTATTATTCAATTTGAATACTATTACATCCAATATTATTGGTGTTCATGTCATACTCCAGATATTTATCGAGTGTGTGACTTTGAAAAAGCGTACGTTTTGAAATGATCAAACGCAGGCACGTCGCGAAGAAGAGACGACATCTGTATGCGTACCTCTGCTGATATAGATAATGGGTGTAAATGAATAAATCAATAACCAACACATCTAATAGCAACAAAATAAGAAACGACTGCATTGCACAGTGGTGCAAAGAAAATGGATTTAACAAGTGCAACGCTTAGAACCGCTTTATACCTTTGCTGGTGTAGACATAAATATGATAAGTTGACAATGTAATCATTTCTTTGTCATTATTATTATGTTATATGCCTTCTTTAATCCTTTCATTTCAAGAAAGGCGATGAAGCCACTAAGACGTAAGGTGTTCGTGAGAGTGAAAGAAACTAAACAATAAAAGGACAGGGTTCAAAGGAACATAAAATAACGATGACATTGCATTTAAATTTTTGAAGATTGTATTTGGCAGGAAAGCAAGAAGTGTAAGAGAGTTCCACAAACTATTAGCATAGAATTTGCGGTTACATCTTGAAATTTCAACTGTAAAAACTATAAGACCTTAACCACCGTTCAAGTACAACTAATAAGGACATTCCCTATGAAAATATTTATCAGAAAGACACAGAAGAGCTACGCTACGTTGGTGTGGAAGTGGTTGACGCCGAGAACATCTAATAGCCTAACTCTTTGCTAATAAAGGGCTCAACAATCACTGATAAAACATAAATAATACAAGTAACCAGCAAGTAGTTAATCAATATTCAATTCATAGTAGATATTCAATTTTAAATGTATTAAGACTTCGATGTTTGTTATCATCATTTTCCAAAAAATAATTAATCTCTCACTATTATCAAAATCACCCAAGCCTCTTGTTTGTAATAAAATATTGATTAATATAAATGAAATCACAATCATATTTTTTAGTGTTTCATTCTTTACACCGCAAAATTGTGTAAATAAGAATATTTTAGAAGCATGCTTATCAACAACCTATTAATTTTGCTGTCGAAAAAAATCTCTATTTATACAGGGATCATGTTAAAAAAGAGGGGCGCAACAAAATTACTTTGTAGAATTAAAAATGATTTGACTGCCGGACTCTTTCAAATACTCCCACACGGTTTCGAATGGTTTCGAAGGCTCCTATGACACGTTGATGAAGCGTCTCTGCATTATTAATGTCTGCTACATAAAGCAATTATTTTAGGTGACTCCACAGATAAAAATCCAAAAGATTGTGGTCAGGATAACGTGCAAATCATGGGAACGCGTGGAGTTTTCTTTTTCGACCGACCAAATTACAATAGACTAACCTTTTTCCTCTATCGCTTTTTGCCATCTTCTAGTTAAATAAGTTAAAAAGAAAAACAGAATGCTAAAATTATCGTTAGTAACGCTATACTTATTACGTAAACGCGTACAGCCATAAACAACCGAACGAGAAACAGCTTTATATCTTATAAACGTAAACAATGGAATAGATGCATATTTGCTATGTCTGTATTTTATAATACAATACTAATATGTATTTAATCATACGATATTAATATGTGAATCTTACATGCGTTATTATTGGACACAGTTAAGTAAAACATCAGTTTTATCAAAATCATGTTTATTTTAAATTCAGTTGTACATTTGATTACAGTAAATGGATATATAATTTGGTCAACGACGTAGCCAGGGGCAACAGTAGATACGCTAAATTTAGATCTCATCTATGATGCGACCCTCTTAAAATTAGCTTCAAAATTAGGTCTTCAAAAGTCGCATGAGACACGATAATATACGGTATATTTAAGCAAAAAGTATTCACTTAAACAAGTTGCAATTGGATTTCAACCAATAAAGTCTGCCTGCTTCTATTTTTATTGCATTTTTCCAATCTTACCATAAGTTGTTGTACATCTGAATGAGAATTGTGTACGAAAAGTTCTTGTTTGTTTTTATTTATTTTTGTTCTGTTTTTTAGTCATTGTTATGAACTAAACGTAGGTGGGTACAGAAACGTAATTATTTCGCCAACTGCTTTCAGCCAATTCATTAGCCACTTTCAAGGAGTTCGTTCATTGTTAAAGTTTTAATATTTATGTTCTAAGGTGTATTTTATAGAATTCATCTTATAATGCAGACATTACTTTATGTTGATGAGTCTTCTTAGAAAACACCCAGCATAAAGTAACAATTTCTGCAATCTTTCAGTCCCTTTCCAAAAAGAAAATTGTAGTAACATTAGAAAATCTTATAAAAGTTATAAGATTTTCCTTGTCTGTCAAATTCAATGAAACAACACACACACACACACACACATATATATATATATATATATATTTGATAAAAAATATAGTTTTAATGTCTGCTATATTTATGGGTGACAGTACTCAATGTCTGGAATATCAGACATTGAGGTCAATACCGATCAGCGGGCGCACTCTTCAGTCCATTTTACAAGGTGTTCATTTTAGTTTTTGATTTTTAAGTAGCGTAATAATAATTTGTTTTCGTGTCTGTATTTTGTGAGAAGTTCATATCGTCTATCTAGTAATTTGTTTTGCTCTGGGAAGTGATTATCACTATTTTTTTCCTCCAGACAGACTTGGCAGTTTTGGGATTTATTGTTGCAGTCCAATGCTCTTTTCCTTATTTTCCACGATATTTTTAGTGTAATTTTGTTTTTGTTTTTCATTTTCCATATATGTTTAGAAAGGGCTGTGGTTTTTTATTATTTGCAAAGGATTGTTTTGTGTGCATAGTTTCTCTATTTCCAGAGTCCGTCAGTTACTCCTATGCATATTTTTTTCGTTATCTGCTGATTTTACAGTGGCTTGGTATTTTATATTGTTTTGCAAGCAATTGCCATTTAATTATTTCTTTTTTAATTCATTCTTTGCATTGCAATTACAGGTGGGTTTAATTTATTCGAGTAGATTGTTGCTTTTTTTCTTCTATGCTTTTTTATTATTTCTGTCATGTTCTCAGTGTAACTGTAGCTGATTTTTATTGTCTTTTTGTTAAATATCTTGTAGAGAGTTCTTAATGGGGGAAGTGTTTGTGCATGAATTTAATGAATATTTTCCTACGTTTTTTTATATTTTTTTCGTTGTACGGCGCGTGACTCCATATGTTTTTCTGTTGGACATTTTGTACTGTGTAGTGTGCATGTAAGTGTTGCCGAAAATCCACTAGCTTTTAGGACTGTTTCATAATTTTTTTTGGATTCATTGGAAGAATTTTCAGATAACTTGCGAAGCAGTCTGTCTGTGGATGACGTTATATATATATATATATATATATATATATATATATATATATATATATATATATAGAGAGAGAGAGAGAGAGAGAGATACTCATCAAAATGCTCAACATAGATTCTATGCTTATTTAATAAATAATATCTTTTTAACTAAATATGTTTAAACAATGGCCTGGTGCCTGAACATACCATGTTCAAAATGTGTGTATTTGTATCTGTGTTTGGATAAACACGTGTCTGGTGATAATTATTAAAGTTAGTCTGGCAATGAATTACAGTAATGAAGTGTGAATCGAACCCGCTGCATTAGCGTGCGAACCTCGGTTCGAGATTAACGTGTTAACGAACAAGATCTTCGGCCAAAATCTCCTGTTCTTTGGAGCATCTGTGGATCTGTGCGTCTCTGATTAGTGAAGATATTCATTTGGAACGACGACACCGAGTATCTATTTCTTTCCCGTTTGAAAGAAATTCTTTATACCTTGTTTCTCGTGTTTTTGACAAACGCCTCTATGTTCACACACTCATCCGCACACAACATTAGCTTCCTCCTCCTCTTAACTATTCCAGATATCGTGTTACCATAGGAAAATGAAGGAATTTTTTCTTATTTTTCACTTTCCTTTCATCAGTTTTGTATTCATTTCAAAGTCGGCCAAATTTGTAAGAAACAATTTCACTACGTCTTTCTAATTTTATTTTATTTTTTTTCACAACGTTTATATTTCTTGTTGTTTTGCTTGATCGGTTAATGGTGTTACTCCGCCAATTTGCTATTTGAGGCGGCAAAAATAAAATAAAAACAAAGAAACAACTATGAATCGGGATACACTTTATAATAAAGTCCTTTAACAGAAATTGACCTTGTAACCTAAGAGCAATGGCGTCTCTTTTCTGTGTTCAAATAAACAATTACGCATGTTCCTTATTCGACGGTTGAGCAACTGAAAAATACAAAACGCTCTGGCTGGACCAGAGTTTGTAATTTACAGCGCGATTAAAGTGTCTTCAAAGTAACCGTGTGTAAAACAGGAAAATTTGACCAATTCACTAAATATTTTAAAGAAATATAACTGCAACATATGAATGTTACCAATAAAAATGTATTTATGTTATAGTCAAGTTTAATGAAAGGCTATAAGTCACTTTAGAAAAATAGGTAGATGAATGCAAACAGATTAATATTGTTAACATTTGATAATGAAAGACAACTCGAGATATTACAACGATAGTGTTGAGGGGTTCTCCCCTTTTTTACACAAATAGACTCACCCAGTATATACATATACTACGGATACGTGAAGACCCGAGAGAGCAAGACAGAAGAGTCGAGTCCAGAATGACAGAGTAAAGGGTTGTAGGTAACCGGAAGTGAGCGTGAGGTAACAGCGTTGTAGGAGTCACAGTGAGCGAGCACGTAGACTCAGTAAGAAGTCATAAAGCGATACTTCAATACCAAAGACTGTATATATATTTTGCTACTAACCCGTATTCCTGGAACTACTAACCTGCTTTACCAGTTTGTATTATTACGTTAATACATTATTTTCATATATTCATTCCTGGCGTTTGTTATTTATTGGTACCGGATTTCAACCAGGAATCCACAAGAAATAGAAAGTTTGTGTCGGCTTAGCACAACGTTTGACTTGGAATGTTTTAGTGTCTGGGACATGTGTTTCTGTGATCGTCATAACTGGCAAATGTAAATGAGAATGCCAAATAGGATAAAGAGAAAAAAAGTGAGGAAAATGATGGTAATGAGAGAACGGGATTCACGTTTTTAATCAGAGAGTATGTTTACATATAATTTTGTTATACTCTGTTTCAAATTAGATCTCTTTCTGATTCACGTCACATCAAAACCTGTCGGCTGGATGTGAACGCTACGAAAGCATAATTTTGCTTTCGTAGCGTTCACATCCGGCCGACAGGTTTTGTTGTGGAGTAAATGAGAAAGAAAGAAAAAATATCGGTCTCTGCGCAAAGGCTACGAGAATCACATCCGATTCAAAAAACAAATCTCTGCAAAAGTATAAAATGCAAACACAAGGAGCCAATTACAAATGTTGCCACTAAAGCAAAAACATTACAAAAATGCTAAGTCATATATCCACCCCGACTGCTTAAAAGGACCCACTTGCGACCCTCAAACAGTAGGCAGGTAATCACCGACACTGTCAGTGTCCTCGGTCAAACAAGCGACTCTTCAATCCTGTAGGTCACTTTCTTCGCTCATAAAGAGATATTCCGCCTTAATCCTTTATATCGGCAAAATATAAATAGTTTTATTTTAACATAACTTATTTCCTTTTGTTTCCGTCTCACCGGCAGTACTTTGTTGATTCGTTAGTTTTCCTGGTCCAATATACGGTATATAACATTATCATTCATATGCATAATTTGAACTACAATCGCGAAATGTTCTTGATTTCCCCGAGCAAGTGTGAAATTGAAATCAAAACAGTGCTTTGCTACAAATTTCAATCTAGACTTGAAATAATTTTAAAAAATTGTTTTAAGCTATGTGTCCAGCTAAAAAATCTTTTAAGCTTTGGATTTAGCGAATAAAATTGTTTTAAGCTATGTGGTAAGTGAAAAAAAATGTTTTAAGCTATGGATTCAGCGAAAAAAATTGTTTTAAGCTGTGTTCAGCGAAAGAATTCAAACAGGGACTTCACTATTCCGCAAATGTTTTCACTTCTGAATATAATTTTGACTTAATTTACCAAACAAAAAGTGTCGAAGAAATATTTTTTAAAATCGAAAATGTTCATACTTTCATTTAAAAGAAACCACTTAAAGTTTCTCTTTGGCAGACTCGAATTGCTGTATTATTATTTTGTAGTGGGACTATTACTAAATAAAACCAATGAATTTTATTTTTGGAGTTAACTGCGAGATAAAGAGGTACTGTATCTAAACTAATGGAGATTGTATGTCAGCAAAGATCGGAATGGCGGAGATTTTTTTTTTTTTTTAGTTTCGAATTCAAATAATAAACATTCACATTCTCCAGATAAAAGTTTGTTATTGTAAATACGATATTTTAACTGATAATCGATAATGATTTTCGTTTATGATTTAAACGATGAAATATGTGTAGTTCTAATATTTGCTAGTCATCTATTCAGTCAGTAATTATTTTCAAGGAGATCACAAAGTAATGTTCATGAGAAAAAGAAAAAAGATTTAAAAATAATCAGAAAAAATTGCTTTTTCTGAATTCCTTACCTGGAAATTGTAGCCGGTTTTGAGAATTATTTACAAAAACAGTTAACCAAACAGAATATTTTACTGTCTTGGTTTTATGTTCACTAAGTTTAGCTTTGTTTATCACAAGTCCAATTGGAGAAAATTGGGATAGGAAGATTATGCTAATCCTATATTTCAAGTGGAGATGGTCCACATGCCTTTAAAATCAGCATTCAAAATTTTACATTTTATCTGGTTTTAAACTTGAGTGCTAGTGAGAAGTAGGTCACTATATTTTCAATCCCAAACCGACTCTTTTGTAAGTTTTGCATTCACTGATCATCTTCAATGTCATTAATTGGTAGAGTATTGCTGTATCTTCCGCCCTATACTTTTCATGTAAACGTACAATCAATCGTTAGAGGGCTTCATGGTCTGCACATGACCATACAAAATCGAATCCTTACAAAGTTTTCTTCATTTCTTGGAAGTTTATATCTCAATGAAATACTGTCAGTTGTTATTTGCTCCATTTTTATTTCCTTTTATGGATACTGAATCAAATTTACCCGCAAGGAAAGGCGAGAATGTCACTATGACGCAAGGGGGCTAGTGGGAGCGAAAGAAAATGGATAGACATTAGAAGGAATCAGAAACCGAATCCTAAACAGAAACTGATATTTTTCCATGAGTTTCAAAATTGTTATCCTATACCTGATCGTCTTCCTCATCAATATTTCTCAAGAAACACTTTAACGTAACATAAAACCAATAAGCCATGAAACAAAAATGCAACAAATACAGGAAATTCTTTGAAATTCATATTTGCTCCTTTAATCTACAAAAAAATGGCAACCAGCGTTTATTGTTCTATCCAATCAGTTCTGGACTCACAATTAAACCTAATGAAAGCGCCAAGAAAAACTTTCTCAACAACTTCTGATGTCATCATAAATTTTGAAAGAAAAATTATTGTTTACAACAAATAGATTGTTTATCGAGTGTACATAGAATAGATAAATTCTTTTAGGACAAAACAGATAGAATAGTAGTAGTTATTGATCTACAATCACATCGATTGCCTACATTTTTGTTGGGAAAAGTTCAATAATAAAGGAAAGAATCCTACTCAGTTTTCAATCTTCTTAAATTTCTTATTTTCATCGGACGACTGGGGGGAGTCGGCTTCCTGGAATAATCTATCACCACCGGAAAAGATGGGGAGAGAGTAAAGGGTTGCAAATAGTTGCAACAAGATCTACTTCCACAAGGCCACAAGTTAAATACATTTGGTTTTGCTTTTGCCCCAGAATGAATTTATTTTATTAACGATTTTTGTGTCAAAATTTTGTTAAGGTTATCCAGAATGATCAAAAATGACCAAAATGAATGGGCAATTCGTTTTCAAGCATGCTATTTGCTGTTGAACACTTCATTTTTAAGATGGAGAGATAAACATCCCTTAGACAATTTGATTACCCTTGAAATTCATATTTCTTAAGCAATTAATGAAATATAAACCATCATCTGTAACCAACGATTTCAACATATATTATGGCGTTATTGTTACAGGGGAGCAACTTTTTTAAGTTAGTCAAAAATTCTAAAATGAGAGATTTTAGCCAAGGATTCATGTATGGAACTTTTGAAGCTGAAAATGAAAATCACAGTTTAGAAGTTTGGATTGGAGTTTATTATTTGAGAAATAACTATTAAGTGTATCGTCATCTCAAGAACTATGGTGTAGCAACGTGATATTTCCGATTATACGAGGTGCCTATTTGTGTCTGTTCGTAATAATTATAAACGTCTCTTCAAAATAGGCTAAATCTTTGTTTGCTGATAGAATAAGGCGCCGTTTAGCCTCTAACAAATTTGGCTATAGTGACTACAGGTGGCTCTGTAAAAGTGTCTTAAGTAAGACTAAGTCTCTATCCCGGCTCTCTTCACTATTTATCAACTTTTGCTGATAAAGTAGAATGTTTGGCTGTAAATTCTCTTCAAATTCCACTTTTAACACATTTGGAGTATCTTGGTCTGACTTTCCAGTTAGAACTGAATATCTATGGTGTGATATGCATATAACTTCGTCCATGTTTTTTGCTATCATCTCTAAACTGGATACTCACAAAGCATGTGGACGTTATGGTATCCGTACAATAGCCCTTATTAAATATGGTCTTCAATTGGCTCCGATTCTCTCTAAACCTGACAAAAACTTCCTTGCTGCATCTTACTTTCCTGCTGTGGCGGCCTTTTACCACATTTATTTAATTTTGTTCTGCTGTGCAAGAGGAAAATATGTAAGTGTGATAGAATATGTAGCTTGAGAGTTGAGTGAGAAGATGGGCGCATAGCATCAACTGACGTGGATTTCTGTGGCAACTGAAGTCTCACTGATTGTTCCTCTTTTCTTTTGATTATGTAGGTGGTCATTGAATCAGGAGTACTGCGCGGGAAGAATCATTCCCCACATGCAGAGAATCTGATTGGTCGATACTGATCAATCAGTGCATAAGTTTCGGGGAGACTTCTTGGAGCCGATTCTCTCAAAAGTGCACAAAATCTACTATATGAAAATATAGCGATTTAAAATTCTCGTTTCAGATAGCAACGTTGCTTCCTGTCCAATGAATGAATGATGTTGAAGATTTGAATTTGTAAGGGTATATATGTGTGTGTGGTGATGATCGCCATGCCTCTTGTTAGAAGTCTTCTGATCCTTCTTACTATCTAGTCTTCTACCATTTTTTGGAAAAGTATTAGAGCCTCTAATCAATTTTGAATTGGTTACGAATCTTACCGCGCTGGATCTTCTTTTCAATAAGCAATATGGCTTTCGTTTCTCTAGGTCGCCTATTGATGTACTAACAATTATTTCTGGAAGAGTCTATGAATCTTTAGATAAGAATGGTGAAGATCGTCTGTAGCTTTGGATATCTCGAAGGCATTTGACAGAGTTTATCATACTGGTGTTCTTCACAAGTTGAAAGGTTAGTTTTGAATGGCTACTCTTCTAGATCTTTTCGCATTAATGCAGCTGTTTCTCCGGGCTCTGTTTTATGGACATATACTATTCCTAATTTTTATCCACGACGTTCCTGGTGTTATCCATTCTCAATCATATATCTATGTTGATGCCACATACACCAACTAGTGTTATCCGGATGTTGATAGCAAATGTTTCAACTTCATCACAATTGATGCTTTTGTCTGAAGCCGAGTCAACTTTCAAATCAGTTGAAAAGGGGTTTCAGGTGAAGCACACCAACATTAAAAGGATTATATTGGAAAATCATTTGAAGATCTTGAGCATCTCTAGAACATCGGCTGCTGTTCATTTCCACATTGTTCACTTGTCTCATGATTTGTACTGCTTACCGATGCCATTGCATGGTGTATCTCTGTACACTGTAGACCCAGAGCAACCTTACAATTAAATATTCTGTAATGCCTCGACCTACTCTTTTCTTTAAGGACTTCATAAAAGGTTGCTCTATTAAAATGTCTGTCCAAATCCCGGCAGATTTATAATCGCTTTTAAAGCTACTTGGTCTTAGATTCAAAGATTGTCTTCTGGCAATTTCTACATTGTTTGAAGCAACAATTTGAATTTTTTGTATAATGAGTATGGCTTATTGCAGCAAATAAATTTATCGTGTTACTAATAACATTAAGAGAGAACTGCTACTGACTTATGCGCTCTGCATGTAAAAACTGCCTTACTACATCAATGTAACAGCTTTGCTGATCTAGAGTCCAAAAAAGATGATGCTTCTTAGATTCTAGAGTTTGATTCAATTTGACAAATGCTTTAGAGTCTTCAATATTACTTACTGTCGTCCAGCAGTAATGAGACTGTATTGAAAATCTTGCTAAGTTCCCCAAAGTCTTCTTCATCAAGTGTGGGTACTTTTGATTTTCTACTTTCTGTATTTTGCAATGTATTAATTTCAAATATAGGAGTAAAACATCTGCAGTCTATTTACATCTTTTCTCATCAACTTTTGTCTGCGGGTTGAATATCTCAGCAGGAAACATCTCTTCAATCAGTGTCATATTTAATGCATTATCAGCTACTGCCTTTCCACTCATCATATGCACAACCGTGTTTTTGCCATTGACAATGCAGTGCTTCTTCAAATCTGGATCCTGCCATCACCCAAAATCTTCTGTAGGTTAGGGTTCAGAGGGGGCACCATTGGTACCAGCAAGATGAGGCTACCTCTCATACAGCAAATGTCTCTCTAGCATGACTGGACCAAATTTTCCCAACCGACTCATCAGCCTTAAACGCGAACCTGAGTGGTCTCCGTATTCCACTTACCTCAAATCCCCAGATTTCTTATCTGTGTGGTTATGAGAAGGATCGATGTCAACAGGAGCAACCGCCACACCATCTCAGAGCTAAAGGTAGCAATCACTAAAGAAATCAGCGCTATACCAAAAGAAGAGGGCATCAAAGTCATCGACAACTTCGCCCGTAGAATTCAATAGTGTCTTCAGTAGAACGGAGCACATTTGGAGCATATTCTATGAATGACGATAAAATCTTTGCCAGTAGAGCTAGTGACATGTTTTTATTTTTCCTAAGATCAGATCCTGCACTTTTGCTTTAGTCTTTGCAAACCCCTTCCTCGAATTGAGTCATAAATATAATCGTTTTATTAAATGAAAGATGTTGTTATCGAGGATTTGTATATTATATTTTATGTTTGTCATTTGCCCTCCACTGCGTGAAGCTCTTCCAGTGAATGCAACAGAAAGGACCTCAACATCACGGATGCTGAGAAATATTTGTTTATATTTTGAGTTTCCTATAACAAATGCTAAATCCCTGATCATTAATAATCTAGTTTGAGTCGAAAATATTATCCGTTTCTTTTGCCAAATCAAACATCAACAGATGACGTACAGAAGGGTCTCTGGTGGCTTTTAGAGTTTAGCATCAGCATCAGTTTAGCGTACCTTGGTCGCAGTTCCGTGCCATTTTTAGGTGTCAGAGCTTTCAAATGAAAACGAGTCTTGCACTGGCGTTGTATCAAAATTCAGCTTGAATAACATCGATACAGCAGAGAATCCGGGCTTGTACTTGCTGCACCCGCTCATTTTCGTAAATCTGAAGCTTTTGTTTACATTTTACCAGAATTTTGTACGTTGTGTGGCGTAACGATGCTTGAAAATCTTTCTTAATCTCTCGAAGCTTTCTGTCGTCTGGATCCTCCAAGCCACAGTAGAAGCAGCGATGTTTCCAATCAAAGAAAGAGGCTGATTATTTTTACTTGGAACTTGATCAATGTACTTCTCGACTTTTTGTTGCTTCAAACTACAGGAACTCCCACAAAAAGTAGTAAAGAGAAACGAAAAGAAAGGATATCAATTGTAAGAAGACATAATATGTGTCTGTCAGCAAGATGCAAACTATGAATTGGATGCACCAAAATCAAGCAAATACAAAAAAGTTTAGGAAATCTTTTTAACAGAGGATAGAAAATGTTGCACCGAAATTCGAAGACGCATTGGAATAGCGAAAGATGCCTTTACAAAAGCTAAGTAAAACAGGAAAATTTCGTTAGTAGCCAAGAAAAGACTACTGAACAGTTATACTATATCGGTCCTCCTATATAATAGTGAATGCTTGCCCATCTCCTCACAACTGAAAAAGAGACTTGAGACAACAGAAATGTGGCATTGCAGAAGGATGCTAAGAATGCCATGGACTGGACATGAGAGAAACAACGAAGTTTGGGGAAAATGGAAACACATGCTTAGCATCAGAAAGGATCAGTTGAAACTTTCAAGTTTATAATGAGGAAAGAAGGCTTGGAGAATTTGACATTCACATGATATACTGAAGGCAAGAGAGTCAGAGGCAAGCAGTGTATAACCTACCTAACGTGCTTGTATTAATTGGTTGGCAGAACAAAGATCAGGAAAGTTAGCAAAAAGACTAAATTTACTAAGAGCGACAAACGACAGGAAATTGTAGTAAACCATGATCACCAACGTCCTGAATGGACACAGTAGCAGAAGAAAATGTCAATATGAAGACTCTGTAGGGTCAATATTTCCTATATATATATATGTGTGTGTGTGTGTCTTTGTGTGTGTGTCTTTGTGTGTGTCTGTGTGCGTGTATGTGTTCATGTATTTATAAATAGTGGATTTTCCCATCGATTTTCGACGTCTGAGGACTTAACAGTTCAGTTTTAGAACTGAACGGCCAGTTTACCCACAAATATAAGTTGATCATAGGTGTGAAATTGTGTGTATATATCACTGATGCAGAGATCGGAGAGACAGGAATAGCTCAATAGAAATCTAACTAAATAGAAATACACTCACTGAGATAGATAGATAGATAGATAGATAGATAGATAGATAGATAGATAGATAAATAGATAGATAGATAGATAGATACCAATAATATTTACTCCTGTCTCGATAGTAAGGTTGATAAGATCGACAAAGTTATAATAGAGGCCAATGTACAAAACGACCGCAAGTCCGTTGTTAACTGGGGCAAAAGATGGCTTGTTAATATTAACGTCTCCAAAACTAAATTGATTATCTGAAAGATCACTGTCTGCCTTCCATCAGAATGGCTGATGCTAACCTCCAGGAAAGTGACTCATTGCGTTTTTCTCAGGCTAACTTTCTCAGCTGACAAAACGTGGAAGAACTATATTGAATCCGTAGATATGCTGCTACGAAATATGGTCCACTGTGTCGTGTGAGACAATTTTTCTCTCAAGAATCTATTCTGCATATCTATAAGTCTACCCTACCATTCTTCCATGCTTAGAGTATTGTTGCCACATATGGTCCGGTTCCCTTGCTATTTACCTTGAGCGCGTTGGAAAAATCCAAAGCAGAATCAGCAATATTATTGGTCTTGATCTGGTAGCTCGGCTTCGGTCACTTTCCCACCGCTGTAAGGTATCCTCTCTTTGCCTTTTCTATAAATACTTTCATGGTAATTGTTCAGATAAGCTCTTGGCTATGGTACCTAGACTGTGTGAATTTAAGTGCAGTAATTGACTGGAGGCGGGGTTTCTCACCAATTTACAAATGAGCTGGCTAGATTTAACCATAACTTCTATGCTAACAGTTTCTTATCTCGCACTTCTCGCTTGTGGAAATCCCTTCCGGCTCCTTGCTTCCCAGCCAAGTTTAATCTGCAAAAATTTAAATGCAATGCCAATCGTTATCTACTGTCCTCTTGATTACTCTCTGCTCATCATTAATGTTTCTGTTCCTCTAATCCCTTGCATCTTCGTGGCTGTACTGCTTTGTATGGCGTGATACCGATTAAAAAAACAAAAAGATAGATTCACACGGTTATATACAGAAATATGAACAGATTGGTATAGACATGCAGACTGACACGGATAGATAGATAGATAGATAGATAGATAGATAGATAGATAGGAAAGCCGAAATAGATGGAGTAGAGAGAGATTATCTAGCTGAGATAGATAGATAGATAGATAGATAGATAGATAGTGTGTAACATTTCCTATGATATTTAGTGAGAGATTTTTGTCAATTTTTTGTGATAATATCACGTGCTTTTCTAAAATAAGGAAATGCCAAAGAGAAAAAATATTATTTTGTCTTTGTTTTTGGCTTGTTAACCTTTAAATATATTTCGCTTATTTTCTGCTCACAGTCTACCGTCTGGCGAATAATTAGGAAAAATTTTGTTATAGTAAACATTATGGGTTTTTTATCATCTTTTGGTCACTACTTTATTGAAGCTATTTTGTCGCACGCACGCACATAAGGAGAGACACACACTCATACTTATATATATTCATTTTTATGTTTGCAATTGATTATTGCAACTATTATTATTATTATTATTAGCTCTCTTCTTATTCTTATTCTTATCACAGTAGTAGTGACGACATGTTTCATATCACTTTATCTAATTTGGAAGAAATTAACATTGTTAGCAATTTAAAATGAAATTTGCAAATAACTTTCTTACAAACGAATTGTTTCGAATTTCGACATCATTCATTATTAATCGAAATACTTGCGCAGTATTTATAGAAACAATTTAATGAAATGGAAAACTTGAATGTGAAAGGAATTTTTTTCTCGCCCAAATATTGCATTGTGCTGTGAAAAAATGCCTTTGTATAAAAGCGAAAATTAGAAGTCTTTGGTTGTTTTAGGATAGACACAAGTGAATTCAATTCCTGTGCATAATATCAAGATATCCCCGCTACCTCCCACAATACATATGGAGGCATGCATGATTCCTTGTATAGAGAATAGTGATCGGTCGCTGTTTAATATCAACCCTCCGACATGACATTGAATGCTGGATAAACTGCATCTACTTAAGTTGTACTATTGTAAAGTGCCAGAAAATTTTCCCCGTCAGACTCCATCTTGCACATTTAAAAATCTACCATTCTTCCGTGCATTGAATACTGCTGCCATATCTGGTCTGGTGCTCCTGCTATTCATCTGGAGGTGCTCGAAAAAATCGAAAGAACTATCTGTAATTTAATCGATCCTGACCTGGCATCTCAGCTACAGTCACTTTCTCACCGACGTGACGTGGCTTCCCACTGTTTTTTCTGCAAATATTTTCATAGCAACTGTTCTGTCAAGTTTTTTTTTCCTGGTGCCTCGACTACATGAATTTAATCGTGCTACTCGATTGGCATTTAGGTCTCATCATTTTACTGTTGAAATAACTAAATGCAACTGCTACTTCTATTTCAACTGTTTCTTTTCTCGCACTTACCGCCCATGGAACGCCTTTCCGTTTATTTGATTCCCTAATAAGTAAAATCTTCAAAAATTCATCTTCTTGAATCCTGTTCATCTTTTGTTCTTTCCTCAATCCACCCTATACTCAGTCTTATCTCTCAATGTCACTCGCTGTAACTCTCTGCATAGTAGTGGCATTCTCGCTTTGATTGCAGTGGAACGATTCAAAAATTCCTTACATATGAAAAAAGATTTGAGGCAAAAAAGATATGCTTTTGTAGAGGGATAATGAGAATACCATGGAGCAAACATGTGAATAAAGAAGAAGTTCTAAGGAAAATGGGAACAAGAAAGACATTTATACTTAGAATCGCAAAGAGAATTGAGTTGTCTGACATGCGTAATGATGAAAAAGGAGATTTTGACTCTCACAAGACATATTGAAGGCAAGAGGGACAGAGGGAAACAGTGGATAACGTACCTAACGAGTTTGTGTAAATCGATCGCTAAACAGGGAGTGTGACGAATTGTAAAAAGACAAACATCACTTAGAACTACAAATGATAAGAAGTTATTTTTTGATTGATAGATTGATTCGTTTTCTACGGCTTAGATTGTAAGAATTATTTTTTGAGATAATAATGATTTACTGATACAAGTAATAGCTGGCGAGAGAAGAGGTTGATTCATGCCTTTCCCAAGGGTATTTGCACCCAAGTAAATAGAACGAGAACCATTATCCATTACACCACCTGCACATCCAAGCTTATATTAGGTTGGTGCAAAAATAATGACGTAATAATGTCGTTTTTTGACGTAACGTCAAAAAACGACATTATTACGTCATTATTTTTGCACCAACCTAATAGTACCTGAAATTCTCCAAGGGGTCACCTGTCAAGGTACTAAATAGGTTCGATGTTAGTTAACTTCGGTAGTCATACGGAAAGCAGTTTCAGCTTTAAGTGTCTGTAAGTCTCATAGGAACCTGTGGCGAGTCATGATCGCCGACATCCTGAAAGGACACGGCATATAAAACCGTGTAATGATTTTATCTTATTGATACAGCGTTTTCTTTTTACAAATACTTTTCTTCTTATGACGTTGATTCTCTCTTTGTTTCCAAAGTGGAGTGGACTTGCTCAAGTGTTTAGATTCTGTTTTTTTTTTCTTTTCATTTTAGTCTTCGTTTTCATGGACTAAAAAGGATCGTCATATAGAAAATTAAACAGTGGAGAATTTGTAGAAATGTATTCATATCTCGAAATAGTTCCCCATGATAAACCTAACCAATTTGGTAGTTACTAGTTACTTATCACTATGCCAGAAGTAGGAAGCACTTACTTGACTATCTCGCTAAACATTACCAAAAACCGATGGCAAGTGTAACGATAATAGTAACCGTTTCCTTATAAGAAAATATTCGACATTCATTGACAGAGCAGCTTGTATTATTGTTGGTTAAAATTTATAAAATCTTTCTCTTCAAACAATTTTTCATTAAAAATAGGTTTCTTAAGTCCATTTATTGATCTTCTGGTATTGATTGGAGGTTTCCTTTCTAACATTTTGTTTGAAGCAGTGTGGCGAGTAAACATCTTGACTATTTCATTATTTTCTCTTCGAGTTACATGTGCTATCCTTTTCGTTTGTTACTGCTGCTGAAAGTTCTCAAGTGATGTGGTTTCTCTTATTTAGTAGAGTTCTTTATTTATGATTGTGTAGCGCCAGTCCACAATATTCGAAGAAGGATAGTCCTCGCTAACACCTACAGGCTCCAACGGTAACAACAGCACAATAATATTGTGAAGGATAAATAGGTAAATTCTACTGAAATAACCATTTCCTATTTACATGACAGCCTTATAAAAATAAAATAAATAAATAAAAACTTTTAAGAACTTGTTTAATAATTTTAACAGCTCGTGTAATAAAAACATCTTGGCGTAAAAAATGTTGTTTTGGGTGGCTTTTATCCAGATATCAATAATGCGCAGTGCTAATTAAAACCTTGATGACTAATTAGTCATCACTGCAGCCAAAATAAAACTGGCAGATGAAAACACATTTAGATTCATAGCATTTAAGCCTGATTATGGATGTCTTCCAAGGCAGATAATTCATTTTAACGGAAGTGAAATCTTTCACTCGGTCATTTGTTTTGATGCCGACATCTTTAGTTGCGTGTTTATAAGCCTTGTATAAGCTTATCATCAATTTCTGTTATTGCCAAATTTGATTTTTTGGAACCTTTAGCCAGAATCGTTTTAGAAACACGTCGATTTGATGATATTAGAACTGACCTTGACCAGAAAAGAAAACATTCTTAGAGATTTATTTACATCCCTATCTTACACTATTTACATTATTCGAACTATTGTCTTCATCTTTGTCGCCATATTTATTACAACGTTTATTCAGGCGTTTCGAAAATAAAATGTAAATTGTTGTCGTTCAAATATTCGGTCAGTTTAGTGAAAGCTTTGGAGAGAAATGAATTAGTACGTAAATGGTGAAATTTGTAGGATATTTTGCAGAAATTTTACGTTAGTCTTATTCAAGCAAATAATTCTTACATTTGCATCGAATTCTTTGACAAAATTTGGTCATTATGGATGAAAGACAAAAGTAAAAAATAAACACATATGTTTAATATATAATATGAGCGATAAAAATCAATATCTTTGGTTTAATTGTGCAAAAAAGGACGAACCTTTGGACTTGTAAAATCCTTTTTGCAAAAAATGTTCCAATTTAAATGTAAGTGGAACATCGGTTACTAAAGAAGGCGATTGGCGGTGAAAGGCGACGGTAGTTCATCTGGGAGGCGATGGTAGTTCATCTGGAAGGCGATGGTAGTTCATCTGGAGGAGTTTGCAGAAAAATTTTCAGGGTGAAGAAATAAAAGCAGATGAAATGGAAATTTGGACACGGATGGAAATAATTTCTGGAAACGTTCTTTGCTCAAAATTTAAATTGAAATGGCAACCAAAAACTCAAAATATCATGTCTTGGGAAATAGTTGCATGATCACAGGAAGATTAAAAGATTAATTATCCTCTTAAGAAGATTAATTAAAGATGAAAGATGATGTCTTCATCTTCCAATAAGACAGAAATACGAATGCATAGCGTAATTTATATTGACAGTTACGATCTTTGCTCATATTGGCAAATTACACTCATACATATTACTTTCTTTATATCAAAGAAATTAAATAGGTTTATGATATATATATATATATATATATATATACTAGCAGTAGAGGCCGGCGTTGCCCGGGGATGTAACAGTAAGAGATTGATCAAGTTTCGACCAGCATAAAGACTGAAAAATAAAATTGACAAAGATTATTTGTTTAAGGTTGACAGACAAGCATGTCTTAATTATTTTTTTTTTTTTTTTTTTTACGAATTGAACGACAGAAAAAGCAGCTACAACACGTAATTAACAACTTGCGGTGAGTGGAGAGGGAGTGACAATACCCACTCTCTCTTAGCGAATATTGCGTATACTGTTGCGTTAGTGCGTGTAATGGAGGCCGTCCTTAAGGGGAAGAGGGGGATGATCTTGGCGCCCGAAAAGGCACCCACGTGTGGACAATTATTGAAGTTTAAAAAGTCAATTATGAGTCGAGGTCCACTGAGGAAACGACGAAAATTCTCGTAAACCCCTAAGCAAAACACAGACCCACCTCGTAAAAGACTCACCTGTTCTTTCCTTAATAATTATCATCAAAATATTTTTGTTTTTTGTCTATCAGATTTCTTACGTCGGCATTTTAAAATTATTTCTTAATACTTTCTTTTAAATATTGAATTAATTTCAAATAGAACCAATTCCTTATAGATGCCTTGTACCAAATTACAAAGGGAATTATAAAAACGACCCTAAAGTACGCGGAATTATCTTTCCCACGCATGTCTTAATTAGTTTTTTTTTTGTTTGTTTTGTTTTGTTTTTTTTTTTTTTTTTACGAATTGGTCAAACCCAAACTCAAACAAAAACATTGTTTTCAATCGTTATGAGTCTACTCATTGAATAGAATTTTATTACAAACAATTGTCTTGTAAATGGAATTTTTAAAGCATTCTGAATGTAAAAATAAAGAAAAAAGTGTGCAAGACAATAAGAAACACTACTTGCCAAAAAAAAAAAAGTGTTTTGTTGAAATCGGCTGAAAAATGTAGGAAGTCCGATCCCATGTATAAACGAACAAACACACACACACAAACAACCTGGGTTTTTAACCCGATGTGAGTTGTCCCCCTTTCATTAATGCCTCTTAATCGTGTTTTCAAATTGATTTTGTGCAAAAACATTTGTGTTTTTCCAATTTTTGGCGCTGTTAGAACCACCGCAAGGTAATTTTACGTAGTCCTGTGAAGTTTTCTTGAAATCGGTTGAAAAATGTAGGAAATCCGATCCAATATATAAACGTTACAGACACACACACACAATCTGCGTTTTATAATAAGTAATATATATATATATATATATATATATATATATATATATATATATATATATGAAGATATAGAGAGCATCGTTTTACTCAGATTTGACAGTTAATGAAGTTAGATTAATTAAACATTTCTTAGTTTCCTGTAAAAACGCAAAACAACTTCAAAATTATTACTAATTTTAGACTTTCTTAATAAAGATCTTCACCTTTGATTGTGGCAGTTTCCAAATCAGTATGCATTTGTAAAAAAAAACATCCTGTCTGAATTGGCGTTTTTTGTTTATTCAGTCAATGGAGAATGTTCTGTAAATGATCGAACTTGTCAAAAGTGGTTTTCAAAGTTTCTTGCTAGAGATTTCTGTTAAGCCAATGCAGTATGTTTGGGTAGATAATTTCCGGTTGATAGCGATCAAATCAGAATATGACTTTTGAATAATGAACGTGATATGATACGCGTAATTGAACATGCTAAAATATCCAAACCAAACATTAAAATTTATTAGCACTGAATGACGGATGGCTTTACTCCGACGCGCACGGAAGTATCCATGGTGATCCGTACCAAGTTCAAGTTATCTATGATGGTCGTGAATAAAGAGGTTCATGTCATGGCATCTTATAATTCGCATGACCACAGAGTCAACGTCATTGCCTATATCGTGGCGCTAGTCAGAGCGGTCAAGCACTAAATCGAGTAAGTGAACATCCGTTTTCCGGCTGGACTCTGCTTCTTCATACAAGGAGGAGCTGGTCTAGAATATTCACGATGGAGTTACCCATAACTGGTCTCTTGATATGAATCCTCACCGAGAAAGAGACCAAACAGTCGCTCTACAATACCAAGGGCACGTTGAAAGTTGCTCTTAGGGACATTTTCTTTTACAGAGAAGTTCACCTTGTACAAGGCCCAGGAGCCACTCGAGATAGAGGGTTACACAGCTTATGTGGATATGTGGGGAATATAACGGCTAATCCTAGACCTGAACAGCTTAAGATTATAGTAATCGGGAAACATCCTCTTGAGAGTCGTTTGCATAGAGGTTCTTGGCGAGAAGAAACTGCTCGAGTGGAAGTTACTTCTCAATAAACCGCCTAAACTGCCTCAATGTCGTCCACAAAACAGAAAGAGATTTTATTTAGGAAACTTTTACTGTATTCCATATTTAAAAAAGATATAAATAATGATTTTTTCTATTGAATATTTTTGTTTTTAATTACATTGTAATTTTTTGTCAATTATCTGGAACTCTCTCTGCCTTTCGTGAAAAATCATTTCACTCGAAAACATTTGACCCAATAAACACCGATGCGTAAAGCCGTCATCCTTGAAAATCGCAATGCATATTTAGACACAATTCGCTCAAACCCATTTCATAATGACTTATTCTCAAATTCTACCCGTAAACCAAAAGAATCGTCCGAATTAAGGAAAAATTAAATAAAAAATTAAGAATATATGTGGGGAGGGGGAGTCAGTGCATCTGTGTGCTTCTGTGTGTGTGAGTATGTGTGTGATAAATGATTGATGTGGAAGACCCGATCAAGTATGTAAAAATGTGAAAAAAGGATTTGAATGCTGCAAATTTTTATGCAAGTCTTGACGTTTCTCTATTTAACGCGAGCATTTTCAAAAAACTACAAATAAAATTCTAAGGAAAAATCGTTACTGTTACCATAGATCTTCGTGTATGTTTGTGTGTGCGTGTGTGTGTGTGCGTGTGTGTGAGTGTGTGTGAGTGTGTGTGTGTGTGCATGTGTACACATCAAAGACACAAGCAAGGCCTGCAGCGATCGTTAGTTATCTAATTTAAAAAATTAAATACGAAACCATTTAAGAGAAATCATTTTCTTTTTTTGTCTTTTACAGAAGCTTGGGAGAAAAAAAACGCAAACCAGAAATGAATTTATTTACGATTGCATATCCGGTTTATGGATAGTGATAGCGTTTATATCGGTGTCATTTCCATCTCCATTAAATCATTTAGCGCAACACAATCTTTTTTCTTGTCTTGTACAGGACTATGTGTACCTCCCATTTGATAATTACTTGTTTCTTGGTCGAATGCGTTGCACTCATTTAATGACCTGGAAGGTCATCTGATATTTTTCCCATTGCAACTAAATTTACCTTATTCACTTTTATGTTGGTTTGAAACAAAGGGTGGTGAATTGCTTTGTGATATCCATCGTCTTATATGGCAGCGAATGTTTGTAAACAAAACAAATTTTATCGGTTTTAAAAATATATATTTGTGACACGTTATTTGAGTAAAA
Organism: Acanthosepion lycidas; assembly: GCA_963932145.1. Classification (NCBI taxonomy): domain Eukaryota; kingdom Metazoa; phylum Mollusca; class Cephalopoda; order Sepiida; family Sepiidae; genus Acanthosepion; species Acanthosepion lycidas. The sequence continues at coordinate 1,702,566 of OZ010583.1, read as the reverse complement.
TTAGGAAATTTAAAGTTAATCTGATTTGAAATAAACATTAAATATACAAACATTTTTTTCGCGATATGTCCCGTTTTTCTTAGGTCTTCATTGATGTATCGATAAGTTCCGAGGTGCTGACAGCTAGTATGGATGATCATAATAGACATAAATTTATTAAATCTAACTGAACTCATTATTGTGGTGTTTTTAACTACTTACTAATTTTTACAAATTAACATATTTTCAGTAGTTATCTAATATTTTATTGACTTTTAATTATGTTTGAAGATGGTCTATGAAATTTAGGTTTCGTTTCTAGGTTCTTATCTTAATTTAAACAAAAACTTACTTAATTGAAGTATGACCCATACCAAAATAAATACTTAAAATAAAAATATTTAATGAAATATTAATGAAAAAAGTAAAACTCACTTTAAAATTTTGAAGGGATGATTTGAAAAGACGTTAACGATGAAACAGAACTGAATAATAAAAATAAAAGAATTTCAGAGCGCCAGACAACACACGTGACCTTTTAAAGGATGATATCATTCACGGCTTACCATAGTTACAAATTGGGAATATTAGCATTTTTATTTCATCATATCGCGAATAGAGAACACATACATTCCCCACTCCAGAAAAAAAAATACTCACACAAACACATCCAAGCAGACATGCACACAGGGAAAAATCGAAACCCATGCAGAGCTGTACATACATATACGCACACACACATAAAGAAAAACACATACATGAAGAAAGAAAAATAAAACGAACAGAACCAAACCTGCAGACAGAAACAAATATAAACTCCATGTGCTAGGGTAAGGAGTTTGCACCTCATCGGGTGAACTACTGCTTCTTGCTAAATCAAACTTCGTAAATATCACCATTTAAAAAAAAAAAGAAGTTATTCAAATATATAGAAGACGTTCAGCCAAAGTAAAGCAGAACAGCTTGCCATTTATTCAAACATTAAATTATATATATATATATATATATATATATATATATATATATATATATATAGAGAGAGAGAGAGAGAGAGAGAGAGAAAGAGAAAGAGATGTATATGAACTACTTCTAATGTTTGTTGCTTTAAATATATTTTATCGTGAAAAGAAAGAACTCAGAAACAGCTGCTGCTACAAGCGAGTCCCTTTCAGGAAAAGACAGCGTCTTAACTAACAACTCGCTGACGTGAAAGTACATCACTGTGACGTCATTATGGCTACTTACGTCAAACAACGAGATTTTGTCAGGTTTATATTGTAACGAGATTATGGGAACGCCAGACGATAAAGAAGGACGAATGAAGTAAAAATGCAGCGAAAAGTGCCGTTGCTAAGAAGTTGCAACTATCAACGGCATCAACCCAGTAACCGTAAAAGGTTTTCAACATAATATTATTATAAATGAAACACTATCAAACCTTTCTGGTTCCTCTGCGTTAAGAGAGACACAGATTATAATATTAGGAATATTGTTTAAACGATCTCTTGACACGTAAGAACCACATCTTGTTAATAAATGGTTTAAATCAATAATCATAAAAATCATTGTCATGTCTTAAGTGTAACATCAAAAGGCATAGCGTGGAACAATATATTAGCAGGCTAATAAGTTCAATCCTCATTGAGGATCAAACTATAGTGACCATGTGCCAGACTAGGTTTGGCATTTTAAAGTGGAGCGATGGTTATCAAACCAGTCTTGGAAACCATTTGCTTGTATAATGAATTCGATCATCAGTCGGTAGCACAGATTAGCAATTTCATGTTATGCAACGGTTACCAAACATGGCTATTCCCCCGTGTTCTGCTTTGCGCCAAAATATTATTGTAAAATTTCAATCTTTGGATTTTTAGAAGCAAAATATTGAATAGTAAAAAGAAATATTATTCTTTCTCAAGTTTTGAAATTTAGTTTTCATTCATAACAAAAATATTTTACTACTGACTATCAGCATGGCCCGACGTTGCCCGTGCTTGATTCAAAAATCGTACGACTCATACAGCAATCGCTATCACTTGACTTAAAATATTTTTGCCCTTCCTTGCTTTTAAAGGAGTGCCCTTTGCCGTGATGATGTTGCTACATACCTTACTTCTTGCCTATCTGACACTACGAATTTTTTCTAAGCTCTATACTAAACATTAAATCTGTTACGAAAAAAGAACTAAACAAAACGAACACAAAACGATCAGCTTTAAAAAAAGAACTCGTAACTGGAAAAACCGAATGAAAAAAGAATGTTAACAACAAATACTTTTTCACACCAACCCAGTTCTGCGGAATCAGTATCAACGTTGACTTTAAGCAAGCGAATGAGCCAATTGGAGTAAAGTGCCATGCAGATTTAAATTTTTCCCACTTGAGGAATGCAGCTATCGATTTTTTTTGCATACTAGTTAAAATTCATGTCAGTCAGCTGTTGGCTCTCATGCTGTCCAATAGAATCTCCCTGCCTATTCGTGGCAGTCAGCTATAGGCTGACGATCTTATAGTGGCCAGTAGAAAATGGCCGCAAACTATTAGGTTGGTGCAAAAATAATGACGTAATAATGTCGTTTTTTGACGTATTTTTAACGTCAAAAACGACATTATTACATCATTATTTTTGCACCAACCTAATACATGAAAACTGCCGTAAAATCATGAAAAAATCGATTATTTCCACTATCGATGGGAGTTGGGAAATGCAAAGTCGGTCTTGGCCTTCACGCTAACTTGAAGCATGTGCATATAAATTTTGGTGCAAATCCGTCGAAAATTGCGGCCGTGCATTCGTTACACACACACACACACACACGCACACACACACACGCACACATCCTGCCTTTTATAGATAGAGGTTTGCCTGCTGTAAAAAGTGTCAATATGGAAAAATATAATGCTAACGCGCCCAGGGAAAAGGAGTGCTCCTCTTGCCTCTTCAATATCTGATCCAAAGCTAGGATAAAGAGCCAGGGGGACAGGCGATCACCCTTTTTGACCACACGGTGCGCGGGGTGGATCAGATCCTTCACAATCTACTAGTGCTGAAATACGAACGAAAGTACTTCATAAGAAGGTCGGAGACACCCCTTTCGTCGGAGTATGCCAAGTATAGCCTTGTGCAAGATCGAGTCGAATGCTTTGCGGATGTCCACTGATGCGACAACCAAGTTCTCATATTTGGCGCGGGCTGTCGATAGGGCCGTATACAGCTTCAGGACATTGTGGGCAATCCCGTCAAGATGTTGGAACCCGACTTGGTCTTAATGATTAGGAAGGGATGCCTCAAGGAGGCTCGCAAGCACTCGATGGAAGCACGGTGGAGTAAGAGGAGGCACGGTGGAATAATGGATAGCGGCTTGGATTGTGGAATCGGAGATCCGAGTTCGAATTCCAGTTGAATCCATTACATTTAACGTGTTAATACCCTTTGTAAAGGTATGAATCCTCTTCTTACCCCCCCCCCAGCTATGGGTAAATATCACGATAAACCAGGTTCTATAGCCTTGGATCGTAACTGGTCTACCGGAGAAAAAAATGGCAACCTACTGTGGAAAAAAATCTGCCTTGTCAGTCATGTATCGAAAGATGCATGATCGCCTAAGCGTGTATCCCGCATGGCACATAACTGACTGATAATGCTAAAAAAATAATTTATATTTCTAAGCAATTATTAACGTACATATAAAGAGAGTCAGCAAAAGAGTGAATATCATTGATGACGTGAAATTAAAAGAGACATTCACTTTTGTAGATTATAAGATCGATTCTTCTGATTAGATTATAAAATCGAGAGAAAGTTCGTGGCTTCATCAGTAAAAGAAAGTTACTTTGTTAACACGTGTAAGGAACAGATGTAAGTGACGGCGCAAATATTTTAAATAAACTGTTTTTGTTTAACTAAAACGCATATAATCATGTTGCGATGTCGTCGTAAATATCCACTTCACTGTGACTTTAAATCCCTTTTACGGCTGATTAGTCTACACTATTGCGTTGCTTCAAACTAAATGATCGTCTTCTTCACAATAAATGAAAACAAAACTGTCATTAATTAAACTGTGAAAATAACGACTATAAACAATGAAGAAAAAGTTGTTTGGAGAAACCGTTTGTGCTTTCCGACTTCTTACTGATCAATTGAATCACTTTCCAACCAAACTTAGATACGAAATTATGGCATTAAATTAATTGGCTTACCAGAAAAAATGTACCCACAACTTTTGTTCATGGATCATGTTACTTTTGTCCTATAAATATTAATCCTAAGGAACTATTACCAATAATTTTTCAAAATATCGTATGAGGACATAGTAGAAATAAACATCGAAATATTAACAAAGTCGATCATACTTGTTGCTTATTAATCAAATATTATCGAAAATTAACACTATCAACTTTCTTTACAGTTAGCGACGTTCCATGTTTGTGTAGGTATTTTTATCCATAAAGTGTTTAGAATCACAGGGGAAAAATTTGTGAAATTACTTATCTTTTTTTTAAAAGTATAATCCTCTCTTAAAATGGCAGCTCCTCTTGAAACATGCAGACAGCAAACAGTTTTCAAAGAATTTCTATTTTTTGGAAAGTGAAAGTGTTGCCTACATTCACTGGTGAGTGATTGTTTAGAGAAAAGCAATTAATGAAAACATTTAAGAAGTGTATTAGTAGAGTTAATGGTAATCCTTGACAAAAAACAGAATCGTAATGACAGGCTCCGCAATGGCAGTTCTACTGCTGCTGTGAATGAGGATAAAAAGGCTAAAGAGGTTGAAATGCTTTCATTGCAGTTGACAGAAGAATCACAATTACAAAAATCTGTAAGCCTATTTAATCAACTGGAATTAAAGAATACCACAAGTTTATATTTTTGTTCGTAACATTTCCTTTTATAATAAAGTTTATTTGGTAAATGTCAGTATCCATGTTATGACGACTTTTCCAAGATGTTTGGAAAGCCAGGAGGTGACATTACCAACTCCGTGAAAGAGCACAGAATACAACAACAATAATAATAACTAGAAAGATAATTGTGAAGATATAATAGTAATAAATATTTAAAACGTTTCATCATTTTTGACGGTTTAGAAACTTTTAAAAGGAAATGACTTGTGTCTAAAGATTATTGTCGCTTACTCTATCAAGTTTCTCAATCAACCTTTATTAAAATCTCTAACCTCTCAGCTTTCGGTCCTTACTTCTACCGCTTCATCAACACCTTCAAGTATCGATAGATTTCAAGATATTTACAAAATTTACATATCTTTAAAATATCTCGGACGTGAAGAGTTTGTTAAAAACTGGTTTAACCGCTTCGAAATCGCACTGAAAAGGTTTACATAATTTTATACTAAAATTAACTTCCGATATAAAATTGTATCAATTCTTTTTTCTTAATTTTTCCAAGTGCCAAGAAAAACTCATTTTCAGAAAACTTTTATTTCTAACTAGCAACACGAATTTTTGGGCACGATCGTGGATATATTAAAAATATAGGCATTTAAAAAATTTATGACTTACTCATTATTTCTGTTTCAACAAGAAAGCCAACTGTAATAATTTCATAGGCTTTTATTTATTTTCCTTACGATAATGTGGAACAGAAATAATTCGACGTGTTAATTTTATTCTTTGTAAAACATTTTGATTGGCGTGAACACAACAATAGAACGATCGATATATTAAACTAGCTTATGTTGATATTGAACTCTAAACATGGACTCATCTATAAGATATATCTGTGTGAAAATGACGTAGCTTCAAGCAGTTAAAAACGATATGAAAGTTCACATATGTAGATTGGAATGAGAACAGTTAGCAAGTTCATTATGACGATACACAGACGTTCTTCAGACTTGTAGCTTTATGCCAAAACGAAAGGGACTTTAATAAATAACGGTAGTTAGACATATCAGAAAATCAATGGTATTACGTCTTCTGCTGGCAGAATATTTTTGACGTGGTTTGGCGCATTTAGTTTTCTTCTTGTTGTTGATGATGTTAGTGATGGCGGTGATGGTGTTGGTTTCACTCCTATGATGGGAATGTTTATTTAAAAAAAAAAAAACACTCCCTCCAATTTAGAGGCAAAACCACACAAATGCAAGATTTCCTAGTCAATAAGATAGGCCATTCTTCGGTCTCATTTGACTCAGTCCCGGTCTGTCGTGTCTTGAACCCAGAATTCTACGTTCGTTTATCTGTATTCGTTTTTGACTGTCAACACTAAGTCTTAGTTTGTGAACATTTTTCCTTATTATTGTTTCTTTGCTTTGCATATATTGTTTGCTCTCTTTATATTATTTTTCCTGATCCTTTCTTCTTTTGTATCTGACTATATTTCTGAGATGATTTACATTATTCGGACTATTGTCCTCATCTTTGGCGCCATATTTATTACAACGTTTCTGCAGGTGGTTGGAATGTCGAACTGAACCCTTTATTTCGCTCACAGGGGGTAGACTGTTCTAGTTCCGCGTGCCATGCTTAATGGATGTCAATTATCTCCTGTTAATTTCCCTCTGAAGGTTCTCCACTGCCTTAACTGGGTATTGAACTCAGACTCTTTGGGTCTTGTCACTGGATCTAACTAACGCCTTTATCCACTTTTCCATGTGGACATCTGTTTATGAATTTCTTGGTATTATAAATCTAATGTCTTCGCAACGATTTTTTACCAGTCCTCATATCGCAATTTTTGTTGTTGTCGTCGTTTTTCTGTGGCACTCCTTATTACTAGTTCCCATATTGTATTCATTTCTATGCTTGGTCGGCTCAAGAGATTTTTGTGGCCTAGCATATGTGCTGATTCCTTAAGTTTACGAATTTTCCAATGGTGTACTTTGTCTATGATCTCAACCTGATCCCACAGAAGGCGGAGATTCCCTTCTCTCTCCATATGTGGTCAACCACACCTGATTTTTCCACTTCCCCTCGTGTTACAGGTTTCTGGGCGGCCTATCTCCCCTTTATATTTCTTTCTCAATCTGCATGGGATAGCGTACACACAGATATCTCCGGAGTAAGACCCCCTCCTCCGATAGAGGAGAGCTTGACTAAAGACTGTGTGTACGCTATCCCGTGCAGCTTCGGAAAGAAATATAAAGTGGGGACAGACCGCCCCCTTAAGGTAAGGCTTCAAGAACACCAGAAAGCAGGGAGATGGATAAATCAGGTGTGGCTGACCACATATGGAGAGAGAGGGGAGATCATCGCTGTCTGTGAGATCAGGTTGAGATCATAGACAAAGTACACCATTGGAAAATTCGTAAACTTAAGGAATCAGCACATATGCTAGGACACAAAAATCTCTTGAACCGACCAAGCATAGAAATGAATACAATATGGGAACCAGTAATAAGGATTGCCAGAGAAAAGCGATAATAACAACAAAAATTGCAATATGAGCTCTAGTAAAAAATGGTTGTTGAAGACATTAGGCTTATAATACCCAGAAATTCATAAACAGATGTCCTCAAGGACACATGGCACAGTGGATAAAGGCGTTAGTTAGATCCAATGACAGACCCAAAGAGTGTGAGTTCAACACCCGGCTAAGCCAGTGGAGAACTTTCAGAGGGAAATTAGCAGGAGATAACTGATAACTGACATCCATTAAACATGGCACGTGGAACTAGAACAGTCTACCCCAGTGAGCGAAATAAAGGGTTCAGTTCGACATTCGAAACACCTGAAGAAGGCCGGAGCGTACAACGGCCGAAACGTTGTAATAAATATGGCGCCAAAGATTAGGACAATAGTCCGAATAATGTAAATAATGTACTTTCTTCTCTTGTTATTGTATATTGCAAACTTTGTCAATTCTGTTTGTCGGACAGTTCTGTCACTAACATATAACCCTAGCCACTTACTCTACACTCTTTAATATGATTGCTTCTCTTTTCCTTCTTGAACGTCTTGTCTTCTTTAAAATGTCTGTTTCATGACAAGACAACGTCTTGACAAAATATTGGACGTTCACATTTACTGATATCGTCTTGCGTAAAATGATAAGGAAAATAATTTCTTTAAGAAATGTAGTCAAAAGATAAAAATAAAATAATGGAAAGACATTCATAATTCATGAGGCATGGAAACAAAAAATGTAGCAAATCAAAAACATTTGTCTGGATTTCTTAGATGAAACATTTTCATAATCTTTGACTAGTTTATCTGTAATGTAATTACTGCTGCTTTTTATGTTCAAGTCGGTCTACATTCTATGACTTCCAAGTAAGCATTAGTGACCAAGCAAAATAACAAATTAATAATAAAAGCTCTTTCTAATAACGAGTGGCATAACTGAAATAGAGTAAATGAAATTCATGCCCTGGGCGCCATAAATTTCACTTACACCTTTTCTCAAAGCCTATCATTTTTACTGATACCAAGAGAAGAACAATTTGAAATAGGAAAAAGATTCAAGCAAAATATTTGCGCAACATTTTATTCTAATTAATGCTGCGTAATTATTTTGGATTCAATCTTCTTTCGATCAAAAGCAATTGGATTCCCCACCGATTAGCACTGATGAAGATATGTAATTAGTGTTTGTATTAAATGAAAGAAACAATTGTTGAGCAAATAGATGAGATGATATTATTAGTGTCTCAATTATTTACGAGTTTAATCGACGCGTTACAACATTAATCGCTTTTGATCGAGATTGTTGTTTATTCACCAAGAGTTAAAGTCTATGCTGCAGTCAGCTGAAACTAATGAACTCCATTGTATAGGCGAACCCTATCTTTATCAATTACGTGCGCATAAACTTTGACAACAAAATCATTGAACTAAAGAATTATTGAGAATAGATAAGTTTTAATAATTGATCCAAATTCAATAATAATCATGGTAATAAGAAAGACGGAAAGCAAAATCATTGACATGATGACAAAGAGAAACGGAATCTTACGGGACAAGACAAATGCATTAGAACTAAATTCACATCATAAATGAATGCAGCAAGTGGGCTTGAAAGGAATATAAAAGACAGATACGACAGAGTAGGAACAGTGATATATTGGGAATTGCGCAAATGACTTGTGTTTGATGGTGAATGGCATCAATACAAATTAGGAGCTTTTTCTACAAAATAAAAAAGTAAAATATTTGTACAACTTTGACATATATACTAATCACTGCATCAAATCGAGAAAACTAAATTTAAGCATAGTGAATCTAGAAAGAAAAGAAATACAACATCGGGATAGAGACCGAGAAGTAGAAAAATACCAGGATCTTACCCGGGAGATGAACAACCTGGCGAACATAAAGGTTAAAGGCGCATTTGAAATTTTTCCAATGATATTGGAGGCTAAAATGTAAGATTTGGAGATTCAAGAAACGGTTGACATTTTATTGGAACGTGCGATAATGCCGAGTAAATTTCTGGAGACTCTTGGGAAGACTTGATGTCACTCAATCCCCAAGTGACATGAATATGGTGTGAACAAGCAAATAACTCCTCAAAAATAAAAAATAAAAAGCAATAAGACAATCAGGGATTTCGATATCGAAACTAATAAGCCCATTTAGTCAGATCCCTGATTTCTGTTAACAAAGAAAAGAAGACATGTCAAATGTTGTGGACGTTGCTGTGCCGAATTCTGAAGACTTTCCAACATATAACTTGAATTGAAAAAATATCAATCTGTAGAGTAACAATAGAACCAGCCACACCTGAACTACTTCTTATATCTGTAAACACATTAGATTGATGGACGTATAAACAAACAGTAAATTCAAATAATACTCTTGAACAAATGTTGGTTGCATTAACAAAATGTATCAGACTACAAGACTTGTACCAAATGTAATTTGAATTAAACACACACACACACACACACACATACACACGCACACGCACACGCACACACACACACACACGTCGTTAATTGAGGCAAAAGATGGCTTGTTAATTTTAACACTTCCAAAACTAAACTTCTCTCCATTAATCATCTGAAAGTCCCCTCTCTGCCTTCCAGATAATGCTAACCTTCAGGAAAGTGACTTGGGCTATCGTTCTCAGCTGACATGAAGTGGAAAGACTATATCGAATTCATTTCTGGGTCAGCAGCTAAGAAATTCAGTTAACTGTGTTGTGCGAGACAATTTTTATCTCCAGAATCTATCTTACATATCTATAAGTCTAACATTTTCCCATGCTTAGAATATTGCTGTCCGTTGTCCTTGCTATTTACCTTGAGCTCCTTGATAAGATCCAAAGAAGAATCAGCAATATTATTGGTCCTGATCTGGCAGTTCGGCTTCATTCACTTGCCCACCGTCGTAAGGTTGCCTCTCTGTGCCTTTTTTTATACATACCTTCATGGTAATTGTTCAGATGAGCTCTTCGCTCTGCTACCTAGATTGTATGAATTTAAGCGCAGTACTAAACTGGCGTCGAAATCTCATCAATTGACAGTTGAGCTGGCTAAATGTAGCCGTAAGTTCTATACTAGCAGTCTCTTCTCTCGCACATCTCGCTTGTGGATCTCCCTTTCGGCTCCATGCTTTCAAGCCAACGTTAATCTGCAAACATTTAAATGCAATATCAATCGCTATCTACTGTCCTCCTGATTACTCTTTTCTTTTTCTACTCATTACTAGTGTTATGGTAAAGGAGCGATCATTGATGGCGATGATGACGTTTGGTTGCAACGAATGCCACGCTTAATGAAGTGAGAAGAGAAATTAAAGAAAAAAATTATCAATGAGTTTCATCATCTTTTATGTCCCGTTTCCAAAATGTCTTTTTTCTACTACGCCAACCCCAGAACCTTGTCAGACTCTCGGCCTTTTTTTTTTTGTAGTATGAACTTCGATGCTTCCTTTCATTCTTCAGTTACCTACATTAAGATTTCCTTGAGTAAACACCACTGCCGACCGCGCAGCTCTTCGGCCTGTTTCATAGCAACAGCATTGGGAAAATAACAAAACACTTGTGTGTCCAATGAAATGGAAACCACAATTGCACATGTAACCGGGCAGAAGTGTTGTGACGTGAATGCAATTACATTTTTTGAGGGTGTTGCGGGACTAAGGGGAATTTGTTTAAGCTAATGAAAATTTTATAAAAAATAAGGAAAAGAAAGAAACCAATTAAAAGTTTTAATTAGAATCAGTAGCGTGCAGAAGGAGGGGCAAAGGGTGCACATCGGTGTGCATTCAAAAAAAGAGTAAAATAAAAATTTAGTGCATGTTTAAGTGTTTACTTCATGTTTCATCTGTTTTTACATATTTAAAATGTCATTCTTTTTCATATTTCTCAGTACGGGGTCATACAACCCCCCTACTTGAGTTTTAAGGGCATACAATCAAGGGGTTGGTCCCGGGCATCACCAAACTTCAAATCACTGCATGTCATTGGTTATGCATATCATTAATCGTCAAGTGTTAATATGCTCGTGGTCGATCATTATCTATCTATCTATCTATCTATCTATCTATCTATCTATCTATATATATATATATATATATATATATATATATATATATATATATATATATATAAAGTTGTAACCTCTGTCTGTTTGTTATCGAACTCCTCCTGGGGTGTTGAAGATAGACCCCTATTACTATATATATTCTGAAACTAGGTTACCCAAGGTATTTGGGAATGACTCTTATCCAAAATATAGAAGGAGAAAGCCAGAAGATGAAGGTCACATCGGTAAGATCATTGTGTAATTCTTAAAGGCATCATTTTTCGCCACAAATTATTAGGTTGGTGCATTAATGTCGGTTTTTGACGTTAAAAATTACGTCAAAAATCGACATTATTTTTGCACCAACCTAATATAAGAATGATTTAAAATCAATCATCATTTTTTTATGAAAAAATGTTTGACTCGTAGCAAGGCGCGGGTAATTCGGCGAGTATATAATAAGCTTTCACCGAATTTTTACCAAGAGTCAACACTGAGTTGCGTTACTAAATCGAACGAAGTAATGTAGCAATCACATTGTTTTATTTCTTCTCGACCAACACACAAATCCTATTTTTAAGTTTTTCGAGAGAAGTTGAAAGTTGGTTGTTGTTCATCATTTGATCAGACATCATTGTCTTACTAATGTCTATAAAAGTACATGGTGGGATATGTAAGAGTTTTACTGCAGTCATATAACTGGATGAATTTACATCGGCGACATGATAAGTTCGCTCTTGTGCGACTAATGACAGCCTTCCCAACAGATCGTATCTAAGTCTCCGTACACCTCAAACCAAATATGTCTTTTTTGCTGCTAACCTCACTTATGTAATTTCCAAATTGTTACTGCAAAAAATAAAAATACCAATATCTGTCTGTATCTCTGAGATGAGGTATCATGATTACTTGCATTCTTTATATTATTCGAGCTGTTATCTTCATCTTCATTGCCATATTCACAACGTTTCGGCTGTTGTACGTTCCGGCCTTTTTCAGGTGATTGGAATTTAGGTTCAAACCCTTTATTTCGGGTTTTTGGTTCACCACGGTTGTGGCCTAGTATTGAACTCATGACTCTTTGGGCCTAGTCACTGGATTTAACCAACGTCTTTACCCACTGGGTCTTGTGCCGTCAAAGATAAAGACGTTGGTTAGATCCAGTGACTAGACTCAAAGAGTTGTGAGTTCAATACCAGGCCACTGGGAAGAGTTAAAGGGAAATAACTGAGATACCCAGAAGAGGCATGTCACGTGGAACTAGAACAATCTACCCCGGTGGCCGAAATAAAGAAATAGGCGTTAGTGTTCTCTTTGTTAGAGAAGAGAATTTGAAGAAATTCTATTTCAGTCGAAACCCCAATGGAGTCAAAAGAATATGACCATAAGTAACCGACATTATACCGACCGATTTGGGATTAGTCAGCAGAAAAACCGTTAGAGTTGAGCGAGGCATCGTGTTATATAAAAGGATACTTCCCACTTTGCGCACCCGATAAAGGACTTAGGAAAGGGATTCTGATAGGCGTACAGATAGATTCAACCGTTTTCATCCGCAGTATTCAAACCTGTCTTCTAGTTTTGATAGTTGCATATTGTCCCGGATCTGGAATAACAGTTTTACAAACAGGAAGACCAGGCGTAGGAAATCTTCTTCCTGTCATATACCCTACCATTTTCAATATCAGCTTTGAGTACTTGCTTCTTCTCATCTTTATTGCCGAGGACCGGGGACAATGGACAATTGTTACGCTTTCGAATTCAGAGTTGTCCTTCTCCTAGACGGATTGCCAACCACGGATAGAGATTCCTGTTTTCCCTCTTTCGATCATCACTCGGAATCTGATTACCGAGCCACGGCTCATCTGCCCTCATCACAAAATGAAGCCGTTGGTCACTTGAAGGATTGCTGTCGTCAAGATGATTAAGGAATTCCATCTACTCTGGTTTTGAAATTAGAGTGATCTTTCTCCTAAACAGATTGCCAACCAAGGCTAACGAGCTCTGTCTACCTGTATTATCTACAATAAAGCAATGTTAAATTCTATCAGAATGAAATATTGTAGGTAAGCTCAAATCAGTGTGACACAATAAAGAGTTGTCAGTGAGGATCGAACTCACTCTTGTTAATTGCTCTTCAACAGGCATCCAGATATTAACAACAGTCTATCTGTGTGAACCGTTGACAGATTTATTTATCGTCAGATGAAACTTAAAGAAATCGCCATATAGTGGACACTTCAGATTTGAAAAAAACGTTCCAATTTTATCTATTAAAGAGTGTGTCTTTCGTCTATCCGCCTGTACATTCAAGAAATCCTAGTAAAGTAAAATGTGCCCGCCGGTAGAGATCGAACCTACGACCGACTTTGTAAGGGGGGGATAAACCAGCATTAGAGGCAGAGTACGTCACCACTTGGCCACGCTGAATGACTCAACAAGCGTTCTATTTTACATTTTAAGATAGCACATCCTCTTCACTCAGATTATTCTCTCGAAAGCTCCAGATTTGCCCAGTTTTTGGATGTGAAACGTAAACAGAGCAATTTCAAAAGAATTATTGGATTTGTTTTTAATCTGATATTTTTTTTTTACTTCAACTGTAATTCCTGTGGATACTCCGTATTTGAAATAGACGATCCATATTCATTTATTAAACAGTGTGTGTTACGTCTATCGGTTTACGCATTCGAGAATTCTTATTAAAGAAAAAGGCGTTCCCTGCTGGATGAAGATGATGTGCTTCCTTAAAAGGGAAAAATAGATATTTACTATAGCCGAACACTAAAGCACACAATCAAACAGTGGTTTCCCCCTACAACGAAGGACACGTGTCTGAACGTTGCGGGAGACATCTCCTCGTTCCGATTTTGCTTACAGCAAACAGAAACTTGGTATGCTGCGTAGGCACACTGTAGCTGAGTAGTGTAAAGGATGCCGGATCAGATAGCGCTTTCTACTGCAAAGGAGCACTGCAGGTTAGAGTCCTTTTTTATTAAGTTTTCTCGCATGTCGGTAGACGAGATAATCAGTTTAAAAAACGTTGCATTCTCCTCTAATACGGGTATCCACTAAAAGTAACGTTTGAAGTAGTAGTAGTAGTAGTAGTAATATATATATATATATATATATATATATATATATATATATATATACACAAATACGAAATTTGTCATTTACCTGATTGATGATATATTCAGCATCCCGACTCTGGAGTTTCGTAATCGGGCCTTTTAGTAATCGCTCTGTCCACTCTTCAGCAATTAACTGCTTATTTTCTCATTTTCGTTATTTTTACATTAAGTTAAAAAAATAATTTATGCACTTTTTATTGGTTTGATTTTTCTTCGTTGTCCGTATGCGGGCGGGCCTTTTTCTCTGTGTGTGCATCTACTCGTGTCTCTATGTGAGCTGTGTGTGTGTGTGTTTGCGTCACTATTTCTATTCTCCCTCTTCCTCTTTTTCGGCTTAGAATGTCAAAGCTGAATGTAGAGATGTCATAGACAGCCTTTACTTCTTTTTTAATAAAATTTTCTCAAATTTTTTTTTAAGTTTGAAAAATATAAGTTTGTTTCGTTTTTTTATTCAAATATTTTTATTAATTAATGCTTAAATGGCATGGTAAATATTTGTATATATCTTCACTTACGCATTATTTCAATTTGCTTGATTTGGTGGGGTACCTGAAATTATTAGCATGTTAATTACTGAAGGTTAGATGTATAATTCAATTTTATTTATTTTCGTTTGAATATCTACACATATACTTACACACACAGAGACACAGACACACACACACACACACACACACACATATATATATATATATATATATATATATATATATATATATATATATATATATATACACACAAACGCATGTGTATCTGTGCATATATAAAAATTAATGCTTAAATGGTAAAGTAAATGTTTGTTTTATTGGGGTTTTTTAATGCCTGCATTGCATTTACCCATTATTTCAATTTTCTTATTTAATATTTTTTTTCTTTTTTTAAATGTTAGGCTATTAATTATGGGAAATTAGGTTTATAAATATATTTTTGGTTCGAATATATATATATATATATATATATATATATATATATATATATATGATCGCTGGCCACTCGCATCCGAGGATGCTCGTCTACTGGGATAGCTAGTCAATCCCTGTTGCAGACACCTGCTCAGGTACATTTTTGTGTTTGTTCAACTCCCACCTGTAGTTTACACGGCAACTATGCTGAACGGAGTTTAGTTACTGTTTCTGGGAGAGAACGCGTTAGCTAGCGTGATTAACAGTATGAACAAGGCCAGCACACTCTAACCCTAGGTCCCAATCTACAATCATTAGCTGCTACCAATGAGCTCCGTCTACCTAATTTCACTAAAAAGACACTTTCCAAAAGTGCCGCACGCTGGGATCAAAGGCGCCGATAATATCAAGAAGTCACCTTCCTGACAAATCGACAAACCATGGTGAAATTCGGACTCGGGTCTCATAGTCGGAAAGCGAACATTCTAGATACACACGCACACACACACACACGCATATATACACATATATGCGCCTTATTAAATAGTATGTAAATACACTCTATCCTTTTCCGTCACTCTATTCTTTCTCCCTCTCGCTCGCCCTCTCTCTCTCTCTCTCTTTCTCTGTGTGTGTATATATATATATATATATATATATATATATATATATATATATATATATATAGCTATTTCTTTCTAAAGAATTAATGTATTTTTATTTTTTTTATCTGACATTTTTATTACTTCAGTAATGAGATATTTCGGTGTTATGGTAGCAGAAGGAATTACTGAACGTTACTGATAATAAACATGTCTTTTGTTGCTATAAAAATGAAATAAATAGACCAGCTTGCAAATTGATTTTCTTTTTTTGTGTTAATTTTATATGGTTATTTTTACTCCTTTCTTTATGATCTTTTGTTTTCAACAGAAAGTTGTTGTCGAACAAGGAATTTTTTGAACGCTTATTGAATTATATGGAAACTTGGATTGTAAAATGGCACCCTACCATAGAATTAATAGTTATATTGTAGTCTACATATAAAAAAAAACTAACTTCACATACCAATACAGGTTGTCCCACAAAAAAGACAGGAAATTTGATACAGTTTAATTAATTGTTGGAATTTTTATTGCAGTTACAGAAACAAAAGTAAAGGATAGAAATTTAGTGGCTTTAAAACAGAAGAAAAACACAAATGTCAGATGTGGTGTTAAACTAAAAAACTCGGGCAAAATTTCTTGGCATTTTTTCAGTCTCCAAGTTCGATGTTCTTTCTTGAAGAGAACAATCACCTCGCGTTGAAAATTTGATAACTGTTATATTATATAATATTATATATTATATTATATAATATATATATATATATATATATATATATATATATATATATATATATATATATATATATATATTATTTTTTTAATATGTTAGTTAATTTGTTTATCATATAGTAAATCTAAAATTTCCATTTTTGTGTCGGGTACCCTGTAGATACGATTTTTAATTCATTGAAATATTTTGCATTTCATATGGGTCATTTAAAGGTTTGCGAATAAAGGTTTCAAAGAGCTGTTGCCGTGGCAACGCCATCAGTTTTGGTGTAGATATTATCTCGATGGTCATTAAATGGAACATGTGTTGCACTTGCGAGTAAAACTTTTTTTTTTGTGGGATTCATTTGTAAAGGTGGCAGAGTCGAATGAAGGCAAATAATGTTTCAAATAATATTGTCAGTAAATGCGTCTTGGAAGGTGACTTCTTAAAAATTAACATTTACTTCAAGAGGGAACTTTTAACCAGAATTTTTCTCAAAATTTTATTTCAGTTCGATAACATCATTAGTGATTTTAAATTTAGCTAATTCATTAAATATTTTGTTTTCAAGATGAGCCCTTTAAAAATTAGAGAATAAACTCCCTAAGGGTCTGCCCATAGAAAGACCATCAATCTAGATTTATATGGTCATTAAATGAAACGTGTTGCACACGCTAGTAAATTCTTTTTTAACTTCTTGCTACTTAATGGCGTTATTGCCATTGCTTGCGGCCAAATAATTACAAATGTGGGTTTAATTTATAACCATACCAGAACAACAAAAACAACAAAAACAACAACAACAACAATAATAATAATAAAAATAATAATAATAAATAGGGAACTGGAACAAGAAGAAGCCTATAGGTCCCTAGGAATTATCGAAGGAGATAGAATACAGCAGACCCCAAATGAAGGAGAAAGTAAAAAAAGAATACGACAGACGTGTGCGTCTGACATTGAATACCGAGTTGAATTCACAAAGCATAATATCAGCCATAGACACCTTGGCTGTCCCTGTGGTGCAATACATTTTCAACATCCTTAATTGGACCATAGCTGATATTAAGTAGATAGACGGCAAAACGCGAAAGCTTCTCATTGACCACCGCATGCATCATCCTAAGGCCGATGTTGACCATCTGTATGTCTCCAGGTCCGAAGTAGGCAGAGATTAGTTCAACTAGAATTGTCTTACAAAGCCACAACAATCGGTCTTCAAAGAGACATGGAAAAATACAGAAGACTGGATTATAAAGTAAGAAACTTTATTCAGTAATAAAGACATGAAATTCCTTAAAGGGAATTTTATCATGTAGATGAAGAAGAGCAAATAAACCATAATTCCCCTAATTTATCGGCAAAGAACCTAAAAAGAAGTCAAAAGCAATGTACCAAATGCAGAAACGATGACAAGATAAGCCCCTTCCTGGTTAATACTCTTCTTGTACAAAACAATTGATGTAGATAATCCTCGTATCCATCAGTGGTTACGTAGTGCAGGATTAAATGCTGAAACCAAAGGTTATATTCTTGCAACACAAGACTAACTTCTTGCTAACTAGAAACATATACTAAACACATACTGAAAAATTGTGTTAACCTTAAAAACAGATTCTGTGATAAATATCCAGAAACAATTAATCATCTTGTATCAGGTTGCACGGTATTAACACCCATCGAATATAAAACTCGGCATGAAAAAATGGGTAAATATCTACACAAGAAAATCTGCAACTTTTATGGAAAGAAAACTGCAGACCCGGTTACAGACATTCGACCTGCAACAATTTTATGGGACTTTACAGTAAACACAGGCAGAACAATCAAAGCTAATCGCCCAGACATCGTGATCAAAGTCCACAAAAACAGAATGTGCTTTCTTATTGACATGGCAATCTTAAAGTGGAAATCTCAAAATTTTGGCACATGAAAATATCAATAATTCCAGTTGTGGTTGGAACCCTCAGTTTGATTGGTAAATGTTCTGATAGTCTCGTTGAAGAAGTCCCGAGTAGACCATAATTTAAAGAAATATAAAACAAAAATGTTCTCACAAGTACAGCTCACACCTTACGAAAAGGTTTGTCTATGTAAAATGTGTGTGATATTAGGCTGTTTTATTTATTTATTATTTTTTTTTACAAAAATGTTCAGTAGAAAATGTCATTTCTGATCTTAGCTCTTTGGTTGGGACCCAGAAGGCTATGAGTATAAAACAGAAATAATAATAATAATAATAATAATAATAATAATAATAATAATAATAATAATAATAATAATAAAATTCAGGAAGTGTATGCTTATTGACATAGCAGTACAATCTGAGAGAAACACCTCCATGAAAATTATCGAGAAATTGTCCAAAAATAAGAACCTGAAGATCGAGATTAACAGAATGTGGAGAATGAAAACTGAGACTGTACCAATAGTAATCGGAGCTCTAGGCCTCGTGAGA
Source organism: Acanthosepion lycidas (assembly GCA_963932145.1). Lineage (NCBI taxonomy): Eukaryota > Metazoa > Mollusca > Cephalopoda > Sepiida > Sepiidae > Acanthosepion > Acanthosepion lycidas. Next base: position 1,683,341 of record OZ010583.1, on the reverse strand, counting down.
AAAGGAATGGACAATTATAATAACAATGTCCCAGGTAACATCATCATACAAGACGATCACTCTACTAGTAACAACAAATATACTAAGAAAAGTGCTCTCAATTAAAGGACATTTCACCTATAGGGCCTAAGGGCCATAGTTTGCATCTGGCTCTACAGGATACAAAGTAGGAAACATAGCATGCACAAATAATAATAATAATAATAATAATAATAATAATAAAACTTGATAAGTATCAGTCATTGGAAACTTGAACATTGAACTGCCCCCATTTTCCTTTCTTTTTATATCGCTATAGGTGTACTAACCTAACAATGTTCTGCTTTTTGACTTACTGAGTGAAAATTTAAAATTTATCTTTTAGTGGCTAGCAGGTTGAGCAATGACCCGAAATATATTTATTCTTATTTCCTTTTTTTTTACTTTTCCATGTCTCTACCCTTTTGTCTAATGAACTCTTTGATAACTTTTCCACCAAAATGTAGGGGAGTTGATGGTTTTCCCTATAAAACTTGATAAGTATCACTCATTAGCATCGGAAGGTTCAACATTGGAAAGACACTTGTACGATCCTCTCACAATATAAGGAATCGTAAACTTTTTTTTACCATTCTTAAATGAAAATATTCCTTTTCTTTGATTTCATTCTAAGTCTCTCTCTTTGACTTTATTTAACTTTTAATCCTTTCATTTCAATTTTTTTCTTACTAATTGTGTTGTTTTTCCTTTTTTTCTTTTTCATTACTTTTAATTTAATTTCTCTTTTCTATCCCACACCTCAAGTGGAACCTTCCGTCCACCTTTCTTTCCTCCTCGGCATAATGTATGCCTGTAAGTGCGAGTATATATGCATGCGTATGTATGTATGTATATAAATATATATGTACATACAATGTATGTGTGTATGTATTCGCATGGGTAGGGATCATATTAACTGCACCCCCTTTTTTTTAAATGGAATACCCCTCATTAACAAAAGTCTGATATTCCGCCTGGTAGTGGTCACTCCAACTTATTAAAACTTAGTATAGTCAGTGCCATGTCTATACGCATCTGCTACCCCATTGAATACAATACTCAGTGATGAACACTTTAATTTTGGATATGTGAATTCATTCCCCATCCGTACCAATCTTATTGGTTGGACGTACTCTCAGGTCCTCTTTGAGTTTCGTCGTAGAGCTGGTAACTTGAAGATAATTACTCCTTGGCGGTCCAGGTTAAAACGCAAAATTCTACGAATCTCAATGAATACGAATAAAATTTCATACCGGATAGGTCGTCTCTCGGGTCAACAAGGGTCGCGTACCTCAGAGAGGAACCAGTCTGGGGCCGTAAAATCTGTTACTGGAACTAACTCTTCCAAAAACGAAGAGACACTAGGTCACCAAACCTGGACTATTCCCAACCTTGAACCAAATGACCTCAATGCTAAATCAAATAAAAAGAAAACGAATGAAGTGGTCTCGCGAATAGTATCAAGTCATGACATCATTCTTCTCTGCACTCGAAAATCCATCGAAGAATACCATGAATCAGACATACCAAATATGGAGTACTATGGTAGGAAGTGATATAAGACCTAACATCAACCCAAACATGCTTGCCAATGTCCGCAGGGACATTGTGCGAAACAAAAGACTTTCAAATGCAGAAATAGATAAGATAAAATTAGATATAAGGCAGAATACTATAGCCTATCACTTAAACTGTAAAGAGATGAAAGTAGAAATAAGTAATATGACAGAGGATGAGGTAAAAACAAAAACAAATGCAATACGAAATAACCTCCCGGGAAATAAAATCGAAAAATCTACCTGTGACATAACCTGCTGTTATCCAGACGATGTTACTGAAGTTGACTCCATCAAGTTGGATTTCCTTGAAAACCACAGAACTGAAATCACCGAAGTGAAAAACCACGTCATTCAAGTACTCAGCAGAGTAACCCTCACACAATTGTCAGACAGACACCAGCTCCCAAAAATTCATATGACGAAGTCCAATAAGCACATTGTGCAAATATACAACGCTGCTCTGAGAAGTCTGTTAACGGGTAAACCACTGGGAAATATCACAGAAGTTAACAACATCATATACGCAACAGCTTTAGCAGCTACTGGGAAGACAATACAAAAAAAAAAAAAAATACAGACATAGAGAGCCAGCTTGAAAGGCAAAACTGATGCGAGAAATAAAGGAAATCAGATGTGAGCTTTCTATATTAAATGAACTCACTAGAAACCCAAATATACCCACACGCAAATACAAGAAGATCAAGCGGAAATATAAAATTAAATCCTTAATTAAAATTACAACAATCAAAGAAATGCTGAAACAGAAACTTCAGTTAAAGGCACAGAAAACAAGACGATACGAAAAACGGTGCAGGTTCTATTGCCAAAATAAAATATAACGGACCTTAAGAAATTTTACATGGAAATTGGAAAAGCACCTATACATGTTGAAAAGCCACCATCTATTGACAATGTGCAGACATTTTGGGAGAATATTTGGAGCAGCCCAAAGGAATAGAACCCAAATGCAGAATGGATCCAACGTGGAGAAGAACGAATGCTGGATACATCTATGCAAGAGTGAGAAAATATAACCACAAATAATGTTAGGCAAACTCTAACGAAATCCCCAAAATGGAAATCCCCAGGAAATGACAAGGTGCCTAATTTCTGGTTCTTTCACCTCTCATCAAGCCATAAAACTTTTGCAAAAACTCTATCGATGCTTGTAAATAATCCCAATGAAATCCCGGATTGGATCACTGAAGGTATTACATATCTCATGCCAAAAACGAGTGATACATATGATCCGAAAAATTATAGGCCAATAACATGTTTCTCCACCACGTATAAGTTGATCACGTCTATCCTGACGAACCGTACTTACTCTTTTTTCGAAGCAAACAACATTCTTCCACTGGAACAGAGGGGATGCAAGAGAGGTCTCATGCGGTTGCAAAGATCAAATATTGATAAACAAAATGATCCTATAAAATTGCAGGATACGATGTAGAAATCTTAGTGCAGCGTGGATTGATCATCGCAAAGCCTTTGATAGTGTGCCACACTCTTGGATCCTTAAGACTTTGGAAATGTACAAAATCTCCCCTGTTGTAAATTTCCTTAAGCACAACATGGGAATGTGGAACACCGCACTATACCTAAATCACACCAGGGGCACTTCCATCTCCAACCGTCTGAATATCCGATGTGGAATCTTTCTGTTACCTCTTTTGATGTGTTTGTCCTTAATCCCCTTTACGCATGAACTAAACAACAGTAGCTATGGTTACAAACTAAACAAACAAATATTCAATCACCTACTCTATATGGATGATCTCAAACTCTTTGCCAAAAACGACAATGAGTTAAAAGGCTTCCTCAATATTGTAAAATGTTTCAGTGACGACATAGTTATGGACTTCGGATTAGATAAATGTGCAAAAGTAACATTCAGGAAAGGGAGAATTACAGAAATACTCTTAATAGATTTATACTTTGTCACAAAGATTAGGGAACAGGAACAAGATGAAGCCTATAAGTACCTAGGAATTAGCGAAGCAGATGATATACAACATCTTATTTACTTCTGATCGTAGTAAATAATAAGAAAAAACATGACAGAAAGTGGATTTCACTGTCCCGAGTCGATCTGAATGTGAAAAGATAGATAAATATCTCGACCTTGCCGTGGACTGAGGAAGTTATAGATCATGAAGGTGTCAGTTGTGCTAGTCGTTATAGGAGCACTAGGAAGAGTCCCGAAAACCTGGAAAGAAGACTGAAACAATTGGAAATTAAAAGAAGAGACGGAAGCATCCAAACTGAATCGGATGACAGGTGAAAACTTGGAGAGACTTACTGCCACTTAATCTCCAGTGTAGACCACCAGTTACAACTAAACACTAATATTAGTAACCACTGACAACAGATTTTGTCTACCGGAAGTACATATCTCTCCAGACATATCAGAATCTGTGATGTGCCTGCATTTGTTGTGTATCTCCTATCAAGAGCCATAGTCGATATTTGAACTTCGGTATAAAGCCAGAATTTTTTTAAAAATTTAAGATTGGGCCAACACAATATTCGTTTTCCAAATAAACTTAAGCCAAACTAAATTTAGACTGAACTTATTAATTACTCCCCAACCCGCTTGTTAACTCTGACGTTTAAATATTATCATTGTTTTATGAGAAGAAATTCATTTAAGTTTCCTTCTTGAAAAAGTTGAGGCAAAACATCAAAGCATGTTACCTTGGGTTGTAAACATTTCTAAAGAGAAGGAAATATTAAACACAACTGACAGCAACATGTTAACTCCACTAAACTGAACGCGATGGAAAAAAGTTCTTTATCTTTATTTGAATGGGTTTTCTTTTGAAATCATTGTCTGATAACAAAATCCTTATCAACAATTATAAAAAAATAAGAGCAGAAAGTACTTGTTTTTTAAGCAAGTATAAACAAATGTAGGTATATTAAAGTATATTTTTGGCAGATGAATAAAAAGGACAAAGAATTGCTGCTGATGCTGCTAATAATAATAATAATAATAATAATAATAATAATAATAATAATAATAATAATAATAAAACTACCAGGACCTTAGCAGAAAGCTAAAGAATCTATGGACTGTCAAGGTGTAGGTACTACACATAATTATCGGAGTACTTGAAACACACGCGAAAAATATATTAGATAGAGAGAGAAAGAAAGAATGATAGAGAGAGAGAGAGAGAGAATTTGAAATTAGACAAAAAGTTGATACATGATTTTAAATTGAAAGGAAAACTCGAATTTTGAGGAAATTTTCCGTCATTTTGACCCCAAACAATCTGGTGTCAAATTCTATAAATACATAAAATTTCAAGCGTAAGGTAGTTGAAGTTGTATTTTTCGTTTTTTGCATGCAAACATCTAATGACATTATGACTTAAATTTCCTAGAAATATGTCGCTTGCGTTGTTCACATAGTATAGGCGAAGATTCAGAATTCAAGCAACACGTAAAAAGACTTTACGTCAATAAATTCATTGCTAATAAAAAATAAAAATAAAATAAAAACTTTCTTCTTCGTCTCTTCCTTGATGTTTTTAAAATGTCACCTGTTAACGAATGTTTTCTGAAATGTCTTTTCACTTAGAAACAATGTCAGTTGATTAAGGAAAATGATGAGGCTATCTCTAGACACACAAGCGTACACAGGTACACATCTCACAGAATTAAAATATGACATCATAAACATCATCATCATCTTAAGATATTGAAATATGGGATTACGCAAGAACTTATGTAATTTCGATACAGACATAATTTTCTGATATTTGTTGCTTGTGTTCGTTTCTTTTAAATGTAATTTGCAAAAATAGAAATGGATATTAATTAATCTTAATAATTAAAAAAATATCATTCATTTGCTTATAGAAATTTATATATAATATCCTTCCATATTAATTAATCAAAAAGAGAAGATTATAAATTAATTTATATAAAAATAAAAAGATTTTTAGCAGAAAAAATTCAGTGTCTTCCGGAATTTTGAGACTACTTTTAAAAAGGAAAAAATAAATGCGAAATTGACATTTGTCCAAATAAATGTCAATTTCGTATTGCCGCAAAATTTCCTTGTTTTTGGTTTGGTTTGTCTGTTTGTTTTTTTTTTTTTTTTTGTTTTTTTTTTTTTTTAACTTTGTTGCAGTCTGTGAAAGTAAATAAACAAGGTAAAAGACAATGCCATCTTATTTATCAATATTTGTGGTTAGTCCTAACGATAGAATATAAAACGCTTCCAATAATGTTCAGAGCTGATTTCCCTCTGGTTTTTCTATTTCTTCAAAGCCTGTTTTGTGCTTTTTTCTTGAGGTGACAACAGAGATATACTTATATCGGCACACCCACACATAAGACAACAGAATCAGGTTCACCCATCCCTATCTCTCCACACACGCAACCACCCACGCACGGTTGACACTATGAACGCGTAAATTAGTGCAAGCGGCCAGCAGTAGTAGTACAAATAAGTAGTAGTAGAACTTATAGTCGTGGTAAGTCAAATAGTTAGTGCAACTTTGTAACAATCACGTTTCAACACATTTCATTTCAAAGCTTCCATTTACTTTGAAGCAATCACTCAATATGATATCAACTGGAAAGTGTCGATTACAAATAAATATTTAATTCTCCAAAATATATATTTTTGTCTTGAGTCAGAAAAAACATGTAATTAGGCTCACTGACCCGGTAAAATACATTGATTAACCGCATGGATTTTTCTTTTTCATCCTGCCTATCTCCACAGTCAAATATAGTTTATAGAAAAATGTAGATTGTAACTTGTAGACTGACTGCGGGGACGAAGGGCACTCCCATGTAGATTTATTTTGTTGCTAATAGTCCCTAATAATGAGTATTACCAACCCAGTTGTACAAAGGGTCACATTTTTTTGGTTGGTCTGTCGCATTGTGCTTTGCAACTGCAAGCGCCTTAAAGATAGTGTTTACATTTGCAATAATTTGCAACAAATCTGCTACGCGAGTCTATTATTTGCTTTGAAACACCGAAGAAGACAGGGAAAAATTGCTACAGACCACATTAACCCCGGCTGTACTTTGAGTGGGAGATTGAGTTGTCGCTTCGTAAAAAGCAAGAAACTAAAAACTAAATACATTCAGAGTCATGGCTAAGATTTCTATTTTTCTACGTACACAATGCTTTTCAGTAGCGAGCTTGTTGCTGGCGACCTCTTCATCTTTGTATCACATTCAATATTGCTTAGTGTAAATTTTAAGGGATCTATCTATCTATCTATCTATCTATCTATCTATACGTCATGCTGTTCATTTATCTATTTTTATAGCTGTTTATTATTTTTATTATGTGTAAAATTTAAGGGATCTATCTATCTATCTATCTATCTATCTATCTATCTATCTATCTATCTATCCATACGTCATTCTGTTCATTATCTATCTATTTATCTAGATTCTAGCTGTTCATTATCTATCTAGCTGTTCATTACCTTTATCGCTTTCTCTGTCTCTCTCTCTCTCTCTCTCTCTCTCTCTATATATATATATATATATATATATATATATATATATATATATATATATCTTGTGTGGGTTTAGCCCTGTTTATAAACATTTCTGACGTAAAATTTGCATTTCGCTGTGTGTGTGTGTGTGTGTGTAGCTTCTTTACTTCGCTCTCTTCGCATTCGAAAAAATAAAAAATATCCTTTCTTTGTTTCATTAAGTTTCACCGAGCATTTTCTTTTTTTTTTTTTTTTTTTTTTTTGCTTACAAGATCTTTTTTCAATTTTTTTTTTTTACACTATACTTGTTGTCGGTATACCACCAACAACAACAACAACAAACTGAAATAATTCCGGAAGAAAAACATGCAAAGATAGATGATGATCATGAGTAGTTTGTTTCTAAAGATGCAGGAATCGCTTATCAAAAATTATTCCGTACAAAAAGTCAGTTTTTTTTTCCAGGTAATTTCCCTATAATGAAAAAAATGTCTCTCGTTTTCACGCATTGTAAAAGTCTTAGTAAATAAGTTTTTATGTTGCTGAGTTTTTAATGTGAAGCTTTTGTAAATTAAGAATAAAATGGAGAGAAAACTTTTCTGACGTATGAAAACGACGAAGGAGGAGGGGAAAAAGAGAGAGAAGCAATCGAAGGCCGCATGTCTTCTCTCCTCCTCCTCCACTCACTTATCGTTTACATTTCTCCTCCTTCCCCTCCTCCTCCCCTTGTTGCTGCTACTGCTGCTTTTCCTCTGCTCTTTGCCTTCAACATTCAACATCGACTTCTAAAAACTGATACAAAGCTACTGGCCACGTTGACTGAAGAAAGGGATCCACGGGCACACACGCATTAAAAAGGGTTTTCTAATTCATGCAAATCAGTACCCTCCCCGCCTCTCCCGCCATCTACCTTAATTTAAAACAGGTGTAAAGATTTCAAGGGCAGAACTAAATAAATCGAACGAAGCTATTTTCCAACACGTGTGCCGCAATTTTTTGAAAACATCTCTTCTTTCAACACAATTTTTCTTTCTTTTTTTTTTTTTGCCGATTGAAAAAAAAGGCCCCAAAAGGTTGGATCATTAAATAAACTAAGCTAGAATCATATTGACTCGTTTATTTATAACCTGTGGATTGTTTACCTGCAAATTAGAAATCCTTTCCTGTCTGTGACGATATATCAAGTTTCAAAATACCAAGCAACCCTCCAGATGTAATTCAAATTTTTTAAAAAAAAAGGGTTTTACAAAAGTTCACGGCAGGAATTACATTGTTTAATACACATTACAGCTAAGTGGATCAAGTTTATTTTTTAAGGATTTCATCAACAACCAAAAAGAAAAAAGCCCAACAAACCCAACATGACTTTTTGTTTTTTAAATTGTTTTTTTTTTTTTCTTGACAACTTAACAACAGCGACGTTGGCTTCATTGACAAAACTTGCAAATATTCCATAAAGTTAAGGAAAATATTTGCCAAGGGTAAATAGCAAAGAAGTTTTTACTTTTCAAACCTTTCACCAAAGAATGAAAAAGGGCGACAAAATGTTGAAGAAACAAACATAATTTTTGGCAGGTGCAAATTAAAAAAAAAAAAAAAAAAAAAAAAAAAGGGGGAAAAAAAAAGAAGAAAAAACACCCCCCCCCCAAAAAGCTTGTCTATAAAAATATTTTATTTTTTTATCGACAAAAAAGTGTAAAAATATCATTGGAAATTTTTTTCTGCTCTTATTCAAAATGTGAAAAACACACAAAGTGACAAAAGACACAAATCAAAACAAAGTCATTTATTTATACTTTTTCCCCATATATGTTTTTTTTTTTTTTGGTTTTATTAGGGGAAAATATCTATTTGAAAATCCTAAAAAGGGAATCAATTGTTTTCAAATAGTTTCTGCTTATTTTTTTAGGTCTGTTTTTTCTCCTTTCTGTCTTACGTTGTTAAGCTATGATTATAAGGAAAAAACAATTTATTACTGTTTGTTAAAAAAAATATACTTGTTGAAACTTGTCAGCAATTTAATTCTTTATTTTCAGCCTAGAAAACTTAAAGGTTTTTAAGATTGTAATTTAATCAAAATAATTAATCGCTGATAATTGTTTTTAAACTTTACAAGTTGAAACAAATCAATTCATGCTTATAATAAGCAGCTTATTATTAATGACAACACATTTGTTGTGACAATTTTTTATTTTTACTGACCTTTTTATCGCCCTAACTCTGATTTTTGTTGACCTTTTTTTTATCGACCTCACCCTGATGTTGATAACCAAAAAAAATCTATTTTTAACAATTTATCATTTTAGAAAGTAATTTAATGACGAGTAGAAGAATAAATGTCAGCGAAAATGTTTGTTTTAAATGATTCAACAAAGTGGATCTGATTTTTTCCACAAAATTTCATTATTCGACGCAAAAGATCGCCTTCTTTTTTGTATGACGCATTTTTGTTTTCTTTTTATTCTTATCAAGATATAAAACTAAAAGTAAGATTTGTTTTTAATGAGATCTAAAAAAGAAACTAAATAATTGAAATTGAAATTTTATTAATTTTCAGAATAAACTGTAAAAGTAAACATTACTAAAGAAAACCTCATTAGGAGAAATTATTTTTAGAGTTTTTATTTTAAGTTTGTATTTAAGTCTTTAATTTGATGTTTTTTGTTTTTAATGCCTGTAAATTCCATTTAGTTTTATTGCCACACCCCATGTTCTGTGTTGGATTTTACATCGAAAAGTACATGCTTAGAAAATCAGTATCCCTACTTTTTTGGAGAGAGCTCAGAAAAGTCTCTAAACATATTTCTTAAAGAAAGTGAAATTATTAGCCCCAAAAAGAAAAAGCAATAATACTACTTTTACTGCTACTACTAATTAATAGTACTTCTACTAATATTTTATAGAAAGAAACTGGTTTACTTTCGTTTCTCATAGTCACTTTCTATTTGCAAATTTGGGAAAACAAAAATATCAAAATTTCTTAATCTAAAGTTTTTAAAAGTTTTTTTCTTTTTTTTAAATTTTTTTGTTTAATTCTTTTCAGTTTATTTATAATTTCTGAATGAAACTGGCTTCTAAATTTGGGACTGTTTGTTCCTTTTTTTGTCGAAACATTTAAGAAGAAGGGAGAATGAATAAGAAGAAACGAGAGAAACGACTTTTTTTTTCGTTTGTTGTCAAAACAAACCCGTTCGATGTCGGTGAAGGCTATTAAATGAAAAGACGAGATAAACGCATCTCATGCCAATATTGATCACAAAAAAAGAAAAAGAAAAAAAGATTGTTATTAATATTGTCTGACAGAGGGGAAGACACCCGTGGGTGGAAAGCCCGTAGCAGTAAAATTACTTTCAAGCCAACCTCCTGACACCCAACAGCACTGGTTCGTTCTACTGTTGTTGCCAGGAATCTAAGCTTTTGTTCGGTCGATTTACGGAATATGGGCTTTATAATTTTAATTCTGAAAGTTCCTCCATTTGATCGAAGTTACGGTTATTGTACCTACCAAAAAAATTGATTTTTTCCCCGACGGGTCTTCAACCCCCCTCCCAAATCGTCAACATCCCCAGAAAACTGATTTTGCTCCCTTTCGTTTATTTTCTGACCGTCCTCTTCAACTTTCTACTGTGCTCTCCTCGTTCATAACTCGGGGAATAAAAAAAAAAGAAAATATTTTTTTATATTTATTTATTCACTTACTATTTTTCATCTCAGATTTAATAAATAATATTAAATATTAAAATTCATAATATTAAAAAAAATTATTTTAGTCTGATTTCCTTGTTTTGAATTGAAAATAGTTTTTTTTTTTCACTTGAATTTATATTTATACTTGAAATTAATTACATAATTTCATTCATTAAAAAATAACCAAGGTTGTGATGATTTTAATTTTTTTTTATTTATAAACTTTATTTAAAAGAAAAATGAAGTTCACTTACATTTTTTGTTAAAATTCGTACTGAGCGTCTTTCCTTATTTAATGTACGATTTTCTTGTTTCTTTAATAAAACGGTTGACATGAAAAGGCGTTAACATCCAATGAATATTGCATAACAAATATCAAAAGTTAGAGAAACACATGTGGGGTAAGAAGAAGAAGAATCTCTTCTGATTGTATCCCCGTCTCATTCCCTGTCCTTTCCTGTGCGCCGAAGGTGGCGGGTGAAGCAGAAAACCCGGCCACTCAATGCGAGGCTCACCTATTTGCCGTGCAACAGTCAACCGTACACGGCTGCTTCTGCTGTGCGTATGCATGCATCACTAGAAACATTTCTTCTTCACCAATCCCTTCAGACATGTAGCCCGACCGACATATCATCTCTGTGGATGAGAAGTGTTGATTTCTAGGAGTCTGTCTTAACTGCAGATCCCCACAGTCTGCTTATCACAAAGAAGAAAACTTTTCTCAACTCTACCATCCTACTTTCTCCAAGTATTGTTGATAGATTCAAGTTTCGCGAAATGTTTGCCTTTTTCTCCTCTTCCTTTATTGCTCTCAACATTCATCTCAAATGAAATAATCTATTTTTTAACATTCCAACAATATAAGTGGTTTTAGATTTTTGAAAAAAAAAGATAAAATTTGTTTTTCGTTCCTCGAATATTTATGACAGAAAATACAGAAAAAATTATTTTAATTAATTTGATAAAATTGATCAATATAAACAGTGATAGATGTTGCTAATTTCAAAACATATTTACAATTCTATCCACCCATAAATTAATCCATTCCTTCCCAATCTGTGTCTGTGTGTGTTTATATCCATGAAAGCAAATTTTCTATTTTTCAAATGAAATTTTCAATGACATCACCAACATTTTGATTTATTAAAAAATAATAAACAGTTTCTTAATTTCTAACCTCGTTCGATGAGCCTTTGTTTAAGTTTGGACATGCCTTCATTTTGACTCTGTGTAAACATGTGTGTTTCAGGGAAACTGTGATTTTAAAAGAAAATATTCCTTTCTCATAAGATTCAGCATTAAAAAAAAAACGTAATCTTGCAAAGTGATTTTCCACCATGAAATTTCTAGTCCGTTGTCTTTTTCGGCAAAAATGTATCTCTTTGGGTTATGTTAATTATGTCGGGATGTGCTACACATTCTTCTTGTCTTGTGCAGCTCTTCTGGTAACAACTGCTCTTTATCTTCCTGAACTCTATTTCCATTCAACAACGACATTTCGTGCGCTCACCCTATGGACTTGGTTTATTTTCTGCAACTTAGTAGCCAATTACGTACTGATGTTAATATCTGCTAAAAAGTCAGTTTTTCAGGGCATTCCTTTGGAATTATGTACTAGCACCCAACGGACTACATCGCACGACAATGTTTCAAACGTAAATTTTCTGAATCGAGATGCTGGTCCGAACGGACAGTCTCGGACCTCTTCAAACTGGAAGTACTGTACAGTGTGTGACCATTATGCCCCACCACGTTCTCGTCACTGCCCATTCTGTCAGCGATGCATCTTGCGACATGATCACCACTGTTTATTTACTGGCTGTTGTATCGGCCTGCATAACCAACGTTATTTCATCGTGTTTTGTGTCTATGGATGGATTGGGTCTTTCAAAGCGGCTACACTTACATTGTTTTACTTGAATTCCGTTCGCGGTTCTTCGCTTTACACCTATTTACTCCCGAACGCCTTATTCAATCTGATATTCGGGGACCTGGAATTCAGCCTCTTTTGTATCATGTTGCTTCTATACCTGCTTTTCACTACCCATTTGGCTTGTACCTATTTCATGTTCTGGCAGTTGTTGTTACTGGCGCGTGGACAGACGGCCTACGAGTACGTCAAGGGAATCACACCTTTTCAGACTTCGTTCAGACATCATGTGAAATCCGTCTTTGGACCCTACTGGCTTGCAAACTTTATCATTCCTATGTTTTGGTTTAGTCCTAGTACCGCTGGATCAGGCTTAGTCTGGGACAATCCTCAGACGAAGAAGATCTAACTGATCCACAAATACAAGGCATGTAACATACTTTTTTTTTTCTTGTCTTTCTTCTGATAAAGAAATCCAGAAAATACGAGAAATACCCAGAAAAAAGTCAAAGAAGATTTTACAAAAACATTGTTGTGAAAAAAATTAAATAAATTTTTAAAAAATAGATAAATAAGAGAATTTGCAAAAAAAAACAAAACAAGACAAAACAAAAACAAAATTGACGGAATGTAAAAAATTACAAAGAAAACGTAAGCTGCTTTTCTGATATTTATTTTAAAATAATAAAATTTATTTTAAAATTTCAAAAGCATTTTTGAAGAAAAATATTCTTTCTGCTGTAAATATGTTTATTGTGTTGAAGTTTTGCATTTTTTACAATTCATATTCTTTATTGAATATTTCCAGATTGATTTGTGCTTTTTGGCTTTTCCATCCGAACACTTGTCCCCCGTTAGGCGTAGATTATCGAGGTTTGGGGTTATTTTTTAACACCTAATAATAATAATAATAATAATACAAATTAAAACGGTAGGAGTGGAAAATGTTTGGGTCATTATTTTTGAAAGTCTAACTTTTTCAGTTAAAAGCTAGAATGGAGTCCTATTTTTTGTGTGACATTGAAATCAATATAAATCAGTATGAATCAATATAAATGACTGAATAATAAAATATTACTCAAGTTGATATCCCATAATATGTCGTAATCTGAAATATGACTTATTTCATTGATTCAAACTATTGTTCTCATAGATTCGACGTTTAGGTGAAATACTCTCTGGCTATCTTCAGGTGTTTCTTGTTGAAATGCATTGAATAAAACATAAGTATTCTCCCGCCTTAATTTAGATAAATGCTACTTTTAAGAACTGACAAAAAAGACTCTGAAGCTTTGTCGAAAATTCTTCGTAGTGTCACACATTTGTTTCCATTGAGAACAACAGTTTTATTGTTGTTAATCATTTCATGCATAAGTTAAATAAAGGGAATCGTGTGTAGGAAGACTGCATTGTAATAATCTTACAAATTAAAGGCAGCCATTAACCTCCGTTACGAAACAGGCAACTATCTCAACCACGAGGGTGGCCTTGTATCTCCATTGATTTGTTTTTGTGCAATAAGTTTTGATTTATTCCTTTCTCTCTGTGAAGAACTCTTTTAGTTTTGTTAATTACTTCTAATCAAAATTGATCTTAACAGAAGTATAACGGAAATGACAGACAGAGCCAATATGGCCAGCTCTTCGTTAAACTTTTTTTTTTCCTGAGAACGCGTTTAAAAAATTAGATGTTTTAATCTAACTTAGAAAAGTTTTCATTTTGGGGAGAAAGTGACCAAATCCTGTGATAGTCGTTCCAAGAAACCATTATGTCGAGTGGATTTGTAATAAATATTTGTAAATTATTTGTTGTATGTTTAAAATTCTGAGATAAAGTATTTTCATTTTCAAAATCTCGTTCGAATCATTTATTTTCTAAATTCCAGCAATTTGAAAGAAGAAAATATTGTGATGGAAAATAGCCCCTTGCACGCTCGTAAAGAAAAAGACCAGCTTTTTTTCGATTGTACTAAATGAAAACCATTATAATTCAAAAGAACTGTCGTTCTCATCTTTGTGTCATTTTTTTTTTTTTTCATTATTTTTCGACCGGTCAATTCTCCAGTTTTCTTTAACCGTCTTTGACATGAGATATTTCGTCTCTCTGCCAAAAAATCATTTCAAATCACTATTTCTGATGTAAAATCTCATCCATTAGTCATTGAATATTTAGAAAGCAATCTTTTAGTAACATCGTAGATTTTACAAGTACTGACTGACAAAAATTGAATGATCATTGAAAACGTATTGATGTGCTTAGCAATCAAATCTATTTCATAGCATCCAAACGGAAAAACTTCGATCTAATCTATTGTCAAAGTCACAAACTTTTACTGCCGATTGAGTTGAATTATTTGTCTGTATTGGAATCAGATAAATTGTCTGTATGGAAATAAATACATTACAAGATAAAAAAAAAAAAACGCTTACAATCAGTTACATTCGAAATCAAAGAAACAATTCTGGAAAAGATACACGAAATAATTTATCAATGAGAAAAAATTCCATCTTCAAAGCTGATAATTCTATCCAATAATTTCTATTATACAAAAGTACAAATTTCATTATATTTAATATAAAATTGTTTTATAAAAGAACAAGGGAAACAAAATGAGGCAAAACACTTTCATTAAATTAGTTTTTTTTGCATAACAGAAATACTTGCATACAATTACCCAGCTTTAAAGGTTGGAATTCTCGTTAATACATTGTTTCATCAATTTTCAAATGCCCAAAGAAATCTATTTTGACAGATTAATTATTGACATAAAATTGCTTTTTCTCTTGATGAACCTCAAAAGACTCGCACTCTGTAACCCCTAGCATACTGAATTGTTTACTGAACAAGATTCTTAGGTTTTTTTTTTGGTTTCTTTTATCAGCATCTTCCAACATAAGGTTATGTCAGGACTTTATTCTGCATTTAAATCTCATTGTGAGACTGACAACGGAAGAATTTTGAGATTTCGTTTTTAATCTCATAACATATTGATTAGGGGAGGAGGATTTCCATAAGTCATTATATCAGAGACATAAGAGTGTAAGAATATGTAGCTGCAGTCATTTGATTCATCTAATCGTAATTGTGAAATGAACCATTGCCATACAAACATTACGCAGCATTCGATGATCGAACAGTTAGCATTCCTGTCGGGTAACATTCATAACAAATCTTTTTCTTAAAATAGGAAAATAGGTTTTTCAAGTCCACTAAGTGTTATATTTCTTTTTAGTATTGATAATAATTTTCTTTCTTAGCTTTTGTTTAATGTAGTGTGCAACTCAGCACCTCAATTATACCATTATTTTTCCCTTCGATTTACATGCGCAAGCTATTTTAGTTGTTGCTGTTGTTGGAAGTCTTAAATAAGATTCTCTTTAAATAAAATACCTAGAAAATATTACAGGAAACAAGATGCTTGTAGATGGCGTGCGAAACATGTAGCTACGAGTTTCTTTGTTTGTTACTAAAATCTACTCCTCTCAGCTGGATGAATGAGAAACTGAACGGGCGTTAATGGAAAAGTTCGTTTAAAGATTTTGGGGCTTGGGACGGTTATATTTTTTGGATTAAATAATAGGTATTATTTTTCTTGTACCTCGCCGGTGACACTTACTAAATGAAACAACAGGTTTTTCTTCAAAAATCAGTATTGATTCTACAAATATCCGCTCACCGCCCCAGAAAGAAGAAAGAAATATCGAAAAAGATACGTTTGAAGTTAATACTTAATCCAGACAAGTCCGGCCATTCGCAACTCTTCTTTGAATAAAATTTGATACTTGATTATTTATCAAAAATCCACCCAGAAATTTAGTTTTGTAGTGCATGACCATTAGATAGCAGTCAATGTGTTAAATTTATATTTCGCAATTTTTACTCGATATTATCATTAATATGAGCGCATACAAAACATCCACTTCTCGAAGAGCTACGTTCTTTCAGAACGTACGAGATGAAAACTCTCCATAGCTTCTTTTCCTTAAATAATTGTAAACTGTGTATAGACATGAGTATTCTGATGGCAGATTGTGAATAACTTTTTGTTGCCTTTGCCACGATTTTATCCTAGAAAGGCTAGAGAGACTGGCGTTACATAAGCTGCGGGCAAAAAGATAGATTCATGCCATTTCTAAAGAGAGTAGTGAGAAGGGAATTGTCACAGTCGGAATTTGAATTTAATTCCATGTATTTCCTTTTCCGTTCTATGTACTGTTAGTTCAGTGGTACTTCCACAGAGGAACAACCAAATGTTTACGAAACACTCAAATCGGCATCTGTCTGTATTTCTGAGATGAGGTATTATGTACACTATTCACATTATTCGGATTATTGTCCTCATCTTTGTCGCTATATTTATTACAACGTTTCGGCCGTTGTACGCTCCGACCTGCTTCAGGTGGTTGGAATGTCGACATCCATTAAACATAGCAAGTGGAACTAGAACAGTCTACCCCAGTTAGCGAAATAAAGGGTTCAGTTCGACCTGAAGAAGGCTGGAGCGTACAACGGCCGAAACGTTGTAATAAATATGGCGACAAAGATGAGGATAATAGTCCGAATAATGTAAATAGTGTACTCAAATCAGCCTTTTACCAAATAATCCGTATAATGAATTTTACAACAGCTTCACACAAAAAATGTTCTCCTCCATCTCTCTTTCCCTTTCATTTTCTGTCTTTCTTCCTTTCTTCTCAGTTTTCATCCTCTCCATTCTTTTTTCTCTCTCTTTTCGTCTCTTCTTTTCTGATTCCCTCTGTCTCTATCTCTCTTTCTAGCTCGCTCTCTCATATGCATACATCTTTATTAATTGGTATATAATTGCTCATGGTAAGTAATTATTTTTGGTAAGTAAGCCGTACCTTCTCTCGCAAATCTTAAATTCCTCTGTTCGAACATTGTTTCTAATTAAGTATAATTGCGGACATTTAACTCTCTGTCCATACATTCTTGTAAAATTCATGATACTCAATAGCTCATATATTTTCTTGGGAAACTTTTTATAATCCTCATTTTCATTGCTACTCTAAAATCCTCTTCTGCTGTGATTACTGGTCGAGCAGCTAATCTCCGACTGTTATCGCTTCTCCATTTTGTTTTGTAAAATTGCAGGGCTAACGATGAACTAAGAGATGTCCTTTTGATTCTGGCTGAGTTTATTGCAATTTGTGTAGTGATGTTCTTAGGCTTATAAAATCATACTTGGTTCAACGTTCAAATCTCGAGAGAGCGCGTTTCACGATGACTGTTTCCGATCGTCACTAAAGTAAAAGATGTAAATTATTTCAATGTTTAATGACTTTGAAATCTTTTCCAAAAATATTCCAAGCAATATTTAATTCTAGCGAAGATGTTCGAGACGAAATAAAATATCAAAAACATTTATTGAAAAATAAGGAGGAAAATAAATAAAACAAGGTAAGCTACACGAAGATAATGGTTTGGTTGTGATTTTGAGGATTTGGAAAAGGAAATTATAGTGTAATGTTAAATTAGCTTCGATAATGGCTGTCTTTTTAGAATTGTATAAACCGAATATGTTGCAATGAAGCATTTATAAGCATTGCTTATATCAGAATACTGTGACGATGGATTGTCAGTTCTAAGGAAAACAAATTCCCGTTGCTATACTGACAATGAGACAGAGATATAACGATTTTTTGAGCCAAGAAATATATAACAAAAAGTTAATCTAAAAAATATCGAATCTTTTATTACGGTTGATCAGTTGAATATTTATGAAATATATACTTCTAAAATATGCAATACCATCGAGTCTTGGATATTAATTTCTAAAATTGAAGCGTTTGTGAAAAGAAGTACAACTGATTGCTATTAATTGAGGAACCGAAATCGACGAACAGGGTTCAAATTCTGATAGGCCGCTTCAGATAGTTTTTGCTGCTCGAAAAGAAATGACTACTATCCTCATTTTATTCTTTTGTTTGTCATCCTTAAGTTTTATGGTCATTATAAAAGACTGAAGAATATGTCAATGCTACGCTGCCCACATCTTGATGGTAGCCATTAAAAACAAAAACAAAAAACAGGTTTATTTACTTATCAATAGGTGTTTATCATATACAACCCAACTAGTACTTGTGTGTTATACTTAGGACCAACACACCTCGTCATTTACACATAATGATACCCTTTGATATTTAATGTATGTTTTAAAAATGTATCTCTCGCCTGAGACGCTATGAATTTGTTTAGATTAGTAATGAATAACAAGCGGTAATTACAAAATATCGTCTGCTTTTCAAAGTCTTTATCTCTTTACCCTTGTGCATTTAACAAAGGAATAAGTTACAAGGCTAAAAATGCTGCTCTTTGTTTTATTCATTTATGGAGGTCGATTTCTGAAGAAAATCGATAACATAAGCCGTCTTTTAGTAGCATTTACTGGATGGGAAAATGACTGATATCCTATGCTAAACTCGGATTGCAATGTTGTTTTTTTTTTTTTGTTTCTTTCCCCTCCCCATATTTTAAAACTTTTAACCGTACATTTAAATAATTTTTATTCTTTCTTAAATTGGGTTTATCCATACTGGATATTCTTGTGCGTGTAAATTTGTAAACGCAGAAAAGAACCTAAAAAAGACATTTTGCTCTTTATATACGACCGTCACGATCAACATTAACGATCGTTCAATATAGAAAGAGAAAGATCTAAAAAAAAAAAATCCATGACAACAGAAATCAATATTTATATTTTCCGGATATGGAAATCGGAAAACAATAAACTGACCACAAGGCCGAGTGTTTTAAGTTGAAATTTATCTTGTAACTTCAGTTAATGGGAATAGTGGATAGAAACATTAATTCTCTGGCCCAGCGCTATGTTTCGTTTTGGAAAACAGATCGCCATTTGTAAGTGGCATGGAATTATTTTAATCCTCCATTCATTACATTTGCAAACGTGTTAAACGCAACGCTCTTTAAATACTGCGACCCTTTCATTTGTTCTATGAAACGGCTGTAAAAGTAGAATGCTTTCAGAGAAATAAGACTGCCTTGGAATTTATTTTCGGTTTTGTTACTTTTCAAATTAATTCAATCAAATGATAATTGCTTGTATGAGTCTAAACATAAACTTTTCAAATATTTCTAAAACTTCACTTAGTCTGACACAAGGCCATCAGTCACTTGAAAAGGGATGTTCTAATCGTCCTTTTTTGTTTCCGAATCATAGACTTTTGCTAAAAGTTATCTTCTTTAAATCGGCTTTCATTTCCTCATAAAATTTCATAAAATCTTTGATTTGGAGAGTTCTATTTAGATTCACTTCCAAAGGTGGAACGCTTACAAATTTTCGCAAGAAAAAGAACAAGAAATACTTGTCGATTATTGCATTTCTCGCACGAAACAACAATTCATTTTTTTTCTTTGATGATGTGAAGGTAAATGATTTTTCTTTGTAAATCAAGGCTCAAAATTCTAACGAAAAAAAAAAAAAATAGCACATCGAGATTATCTTCACACATTTTATGCATAATAATTCACGAGATCGTGAAAATCCTCTTTTTTTCAATGTCAGGCTGGACACTGGCTCAATGACCACATAGCCGTTTATCAATAATTCATTACAACTGACCTCCATTGATCAGCGGCCATAAGTGGAGAAAGAGACAAACCGGTCAAGAGATTAAAAACTGTTAATGATTGTCGCGCTCGATTGATGCTCACGTGACTGGTGTGTGTAGTAGAATTGCAAGTTGCATGCCGGTTTTAACATTAATGTCAGCAGATAGGATTAGGATTCAGATGAAATTGGTCACGGTGTAGGAGGTTCGGTTGGCAATGGCGCTAATTTGATTTTATCGGTATAAACGGAAAAAAAATTAGCAGATGAGGTTGGACATGATTTTTTTCCAGTCGGAAAAACTCTTGATTTTAAGTGGAAGTTTAGTTACCATTTCTCAATACTGATTTTATTTATGTGCATTTTTGATATTTTTAGAAGGTAAAAATTGTACTTTTGAGCAGCAGGTTTTACAAGTATATAATTTTGGTAAGGAGAAAAAACACAATTATGAGGCTTGGTCAGCCAAACGAATATTTTATTGAATGGGAGCACGAACAATTTATCTGATGATTCTAAACTTAAGGTAAGAGCATTGGACTAAATGTTGAAAGCTCCAAGATTCTCATCTTGACTTTCGTTTAGTTTCCTTATAATAAAGGTGAAAACCACTTTCGTTACTATAGCGCGCAATGTATTCTACGGCGTCAAAAGATTCCATTCCTAAAAATTTTAACCCAATCATTGGATGTAAGAAATTTTTAGTTGATCCTTGTAAATAATTCAGGATGTGGGCTTAACTTGCAGTCTTACCTTGTAGTATGAAACGTGACCTGGTGGCCGAAAGAGAGTCTAACGTGAGTCAAACTGGGCGGTGGTCAGTCGTTAATTAAGAATTCAGCCTATCATTTTAAAGGGAGCGCTTCCCTTTTTACGAAGCTGATTTGAAAGAGGGAAAGATAAAGAACAGATTCTTCCAGACAGACACCCATTCATGTTCCATTGCGCAGTCAAACGAAAAAGTGAACGAAATTTTGTATGAAGAAAATTTCTTTCTTTTCCACTAATAATTCGATCTTAATTTGTAAACGATGAATTATTTGAAACAAAGAAATCTTTGGTTTTATTTTGTTTAAATCTAAAATAACTAAGTAGGCGTTCAGTTATCGAACTTCTCAGTCGGACAATCACTAACATTGACTATTCCCGCGCGAAATAGCTAATCAAAACGGAGTAGGCAAGCTTTCGTGACTTAATATTTATTCTTTTGTAAAATTGGAGGCGCGTAGTTATTTTTCACACTGTCAACGTATTCCTTTACTGATGATCTTTTTCATATCAAAATGGCTGAAGTATTTGACTTGGAGCTGTTTAATCTACGCCAATCAAATGTCGGTGTTTCTTGGTGAATGCTTCCCGAATATAACGTTGTGTCAAAGAAAGTGTAATCGAACGAATAGAGAAATTGATGAAAGAAAACGTCGTGCAAAAATATTAGAGCCATAAAGAAAAAAAGCATTGCATTTTGGAATTGGCTGTGGGGAAATATTTTTTATCTGCAATGTGATTCGACAACAAAAATAAAATAAAAGCTTTTACGCTTCGTCATCTATTTTGATTATTTTTACTTATGGCTATCTAACGTCCATTTTGTCACAACAACGATATCTTGTCGTTGTAGGTAGAAACTTACATATACAAAAGCAGTTTGTCTTTAGCCAATAATTACTCAGAAACTGAGACGACTTGGGAAATGCACATTTTACAGAAAAAAACAACAAAACGGTGGAAAAATCTTAGAAGAAAAAGAAGTAATTTACAAAAAATGTTATCACTTGTATGAAAGCTGCTTTACTGACGTTCATTTTTCCTAAATCTTATTAGACTTGAATGTAAAAGAATTCTATTTGAATAGAGAAATACGGAATTGTTTTTGAAATCTAGAAACAAGTAGAACACAATAAATTTCTATGCGGAATTTAAACACTGAAGATGAATCCATTTTAAGCAGTCAACTATACAATAAATAAAAAGAATAATGTTCGTTAACGACTTGCAAAAGGAGATTCTTAGCTGAGACTCGATTTTCTATTCCTTTTAAAAGAATCTGACTGGAATTTAGTGTAAAAATATGGATGAAAATTCTCGAAATAAACTCGTGTTGAATACGATTTCTTTCTTTTGTAGCAAGTTGAAAAACAGATGCTTATAATGTAAGTAAATCTTTATGAGAAACTGCTGTGCATATAGTGGCAATAGATTTATGAATACAAAAAATGTTGAAAACAAAGCAATTGTTCATGTAAATAATAAACAAGATACGAGCTAGTTTCATTCTTCGACTCCAAAACAATTTTCTATTTTTTTAGAGTTGTTGATTCATCCACGAACCTTACATTTGTCGCCGCAACAATTCAATAAGAGCTTCATGGCTACAGGTTGCAAGACAAAAGAGATTGAAAATAATATACGCAGCTTTTTCTAAATATGCTAATTACAATATATTATATTTTGCTAAGAACTTTGGAGTATAATCGAGAATTTTCTTCAGTTCTATATTTCATACGAACATTTGTGGACCGATATTTGCTAATCTTTGTGCGTCTGTTTGTCTTTCAAGCCTCACTGAAACAGGAAATTCGGTCCTCATTGGGTGTTCCGTATTTTTCAGCGGTGAAAAAATGTACGAGATGTTGCACAGAAAAAAATCATCTGAGAATTTAATGCGCGAAATGTTTTTCACAAAGAAAGAAAATGCTTATAGAACACAGAAAATGAGGCTCTTTTTGTGAAGTGATTTCGAAATAGGCATGAAATGCGTGGTGGGACTCGGGTAATACTAATTAACATAATAAATGAACAGATTGATCAATTTTCCCATAATTCAGGAGTATCTCGTGCGTTTTAGCGTTGAGAACGTCTTTAGTATAAACAAGATTACAATAAGATCTTATTCTTAGCTCGGTTTGACGAACGTCCAATTAGTACTTATCTCTAGCTCTACTCAACCTGGTGTAGTATGTAACTCATTGTCGATGTGGTAAAATAGACTTTACACACACACTCATGAAGTCAGGTTCATCAATATGTTGATCTTTTAGCCTTATGTGGGGATCTGCGTTTCACTTGATATCAGTAGCTGTCCGACATAAATGCACGTGATCGACTCAGCTGCGTGTAGGACGCATACGATTTGGAAAGACATATATATATATATATATATATATATATATATATATATATATATATATATATATATATATATATATAACCAAATACGTTGTTTAAACCAACAGACAACTTACAACTTACCAAAAGACCTAACACCTTAATCAAGAGAAAATCTCGAACAAGGAAGGAAAGAAAAGATTTTCAACAGTGAAGTAAAAAATATAAAACAAACTCTTATTAATAATAACTTCCCTAATTATATTGTTGATGAACAAATAAGATTTTCTATCAGAAATTTTAATACAAAGCAAATAGAATATAATATTTCTTCAACTAACCCAAAGCATATTTATCTTTTATATCGCAACCAAATACATTCTAATTATAAACAAGACAAAAATATCTTTAAAAAATTAATAAATATTAACATTTCTACCACAGACCATAGTAAAAAAAATAAAATTAATTATATATTACACTAAATCTAGCATATCTAATTCAATCATTCGTAATAACGACTCTTCCATCCAACTAACGTGTTGCAGAAAAGTAAGATTGTTTATAAATTTAAATGCATAATTGAAACTCCAGCAGAAAAATATTTTTTCTATATCTATGTTGGCTGCACTACGATCATGTTGTCTCCGCGGTTAAATTTTCATTTGAATGATGCATCCAACATTTCTAAACATTTACAACAGTATATCTGTCCACATTCGCAATTCAGAAAAATTCTTGTTGAAAATACATCTATACTTTTCATGAAAATAATAAACATCAGCTAAAACTTCTCGAAGCTATCTCCATTAAAAAAAAAATGAAACCAAACCTTAATAAATTAATTATGAATACTGCACAAATGTTTTGAAATGTTTACAGTAGATAGCTTAAAATATCGAGGTTTGTACCAATAGTTTTAATACTTATTTCTTAAAACTCTCCTAATGCCATACTTAGTTACCTGCCCTGAAATGTCAGTTAAGCTATCACAGTATTCATTTAGCGTTCTTCCCTTCACAAGTAAAAAAAAATAATTTTCAAATGAACACAGCAATTTTGTCTTTGAAAATGATGAACAACAATATTTGTCTCGAAATAATCAACACCCTGATGATGACATTGTGCCGTGTTGAAAGTACTCGGAAGAAAACAATATGTATCAACACGGTAATTTTGTCTCTTCCTTTAATAATAACACCAAAAAGCTTGTCCAGGAATATGAAAGGATCCAATTAAAAATAAGTAGATAGAATCTGTCTAAATTAATCAATTAAACCTGCCTCAATATATATATATATATACATACATACATACGTATATATATATATATATATATATATATATATATATATATATCAGGCCTGATGATTGCGTTTAGCATGAAACAGTCTGTTGCCTCTGAGTGTTCAATGTTCACTTTTATATATACATACGCTCTATCGCTGATATTGAGCACTTTATCCCATAAATTAAGCACACCGTAAAACTATATTTCTTCACACACACACACACACACACACACACACACACATATACATATATATATATATTTATATGTATCTATGGTGGACTCTTCACACGCACATATATATGTATATATATATATGGTGGACTCTTTTCTCGTAAACGATAAATGAGGGTCAGCATTGGATCGTTCTATTTGTTTTACACTTATGCATGCTAGTAGGGGCTATTGTGGAGAAAATCAAGTAAGGGAAAGACATATTTCATTTGTGCAATCTTAAGTATGATACTAGCCCAGTCTTGCTGCCAGCGACAAAACCACACTGACAAATGAAATTTGTTAAGGCAGGATTTTGATGGTGTCTCTGCTTCAGACCTTGACAAAGCTGGTCACAGTGCTTTAGTCTACTCTCTTCAAAATCCTTGAACTTAATGAAACATGTCTTATGCCACTCCTTTCGGTTTGATGCTTGGACTTCGCAGGTTTTCAGATCAAAGTTGAAACGTTTCAACTTGTCTTTCAATTTGTCTTTGTAGAGTAAGGGTGGACGTCCAACTGAACGCTCGGAGTTTGGTAATTGTCCATGCAGCACTTTTTTGGAAGTATATGCTCATCCATTCTCACAACATGACCAGACTACATAAGTTCTAGCTTTGCTAGAATGGTTTCAATGCCTGTGATGTTGTTACATTTCGTCAGTATTGCATTATTCTTGACCCTGTCATCCTATTTTATATCACATATGGCACGAAGACAGCGCATGTGAAAGGCGTCAAGTTGATTTATGTGCTTGCAGTACAGGGTCCAGGTTTCAGCACCATAGAGAAGGGTTGAGAGAACGACTGATCTGTATATGTCGATCTCTGAGATACACGTCTTTGGTGTTCCATAACCTATGTTTAAGTTTAGCGAATGCTGTGCTGGCTTTGGCTATTCTGGATTGGATTTCTCTGTTCATTTTTCCATCAGAAGAGACTGTTGATCCAAGATATGTGAACGTCTCAATAGTTTTTAATACCTTACCATCAATGAATATGGAAGTATTTGTAAGAGATGAATTGCTTGGTACTGACTGGTACATTAGCTCAATTTTCTTTATGTTGATAGTGAGTACAAATGCATTCGTCGTTTCAGAGAATTTATCAAGGATATATATATATATATATATATATATATATATATATATATATATATATATATATATATATATATATATGTGTGTGTGTGTGTGTGTGTGTGTATGTGTGCGTGTGTGTGTGTGTTTACCTCAGAGAGAAAATCGCTTACATCCACACGAGATAGTAGGGTCCACTTTATCCTCATAATCTTCACTTTTTACCATCACCTCTATCACACACAGCATTCACCATAAAAAGCTTAATATTAACCCTCTACCTTGAGCGGCTCTCGAACTTTTTATCGGTGAACTTTAGTATAAAAATGATCAATGAGAATAGCAGTTTCTCTTTTTTGTCATAATATTAATGCTATTAGATAATGGCTATAATATTTTGCAAGCATTTGCTGAAGAGAGCGCGATGTTTTGTTTTTGTTTCTTATTTATTCACTCGTTTTTGTTAACGAGCCTCATCAACCTACGTGGTCAATCATCAATTCTTGGGCCAGCACCAAGATGGAAAAATGTTCAATTTCTAAAATGTAGCAAGAAAATGATTTCTTATTGAAAAACATCTGAAATGTTTTCCCTTAGTTGATAAAGTAAAGATTTTGGAGTTTGTAAAGTAATGCTTTCAATACAATTTTAAATTAAAAGAGAAAAATCGTCTTTGAAAAAAAATGCAAGTGATTCATCAACAAATAGGATTAAATGTATCGATTTCTGATTATCTTTTGGAAGCTAACTATTTCTTCTCTTGTGAATTGTGAAATCATTTCTTCTTTTGTTTCTCAGTACAGATAATCTCTGCACTTCCAATCCAAAAAGAAAATTCTGAAAACTCATCAGTTGCGAGAGAAGATTTATTTAAAGAAATTTGGTGTGATTTTCATATCAACTGTATGGGGCGTCCAACAGGGAAATGGATGACTTCGAATGTTCTAAATATATCAGGTTCGGTGTAATCATGGACAGACAACATTTTTGTTATTTAGAAATCGATTTTCATCCAAAAAAAGAAAGATATTTCTAACCTTGAATGTAAATAAAACGATTTGAAATGAGAATCACCTTTTTTTCAAATTTCCATTTAGCATCCAATCTCGATATTGAGTCTAAGTTTGCAGCAATTTAAGATTTTAATGAGTACATGTGTGTACTTAGGATCTTCTGAAAACGTCGTAAAACTGTACACGTATCGATGAAACAATTATATTTTTGACCAATAATAAAAGAGGAAAAATGTTGTGTTGTTGTATCGCGCCCATTTCTACTTAAACACAGTATCAATGCTTCACAGAATTTGTCTCTGTCATCGATTTGTCTAAGTAAAGAATACCAAGCACCGTGGCCCAAAATTATGTTACACATTAAATTCCAGCGGCATATTAAGAAAATCAAATGTTTAAATAAACAATGACTCTTAACCTTTCCTTTATCCGCTTCCCTCTTTTCTCTGAATTATACAGTGACATAATTTCTATTTCAAACGCGCTCAAATACGCATATAGGCTTGTACACAAACATACACACATGTACACGTGCACAAGAGTGCATTTACAATAAGTAAAAATAAAAATCTTCCGCCTAAATCCTTAGCAAAATCTTAAATCCAGACTTCAAAGATTTTCTGATAATCAGTGCCAAATAAATGCATAAGATAGTTTAAAATGTCTCCAAGTATTTTGAAAACATTTTTCGCCGTTTTTGATTTATTTCCTCAAACAGAATTATCTCCCTTTTTTTTTCTGACAAGAAATGTTGCGTCTAGTTTGGACGTTTTTTTTTCTCATCAGATTAAAAGGCAATGCGATAAAAATATTTTTAAAACAAGTAGCGTTTATGCATTCCCTAATATAATCATAGTCAGGTACAAGATCAAAAGGAGGAGAGCAAATTGAAACTATATTGATAAACGAAACTAAATAAAAACTGAATGAATTCAGTTCTAAGGTCGATCAAAGTTTTTAAAATATTTTTAAATAGCTGAAGTTTGAAATTATTATTGACTTTCGGAAAGTCTTCCAAACTGACTTGCGACGGTAAAAGCCATTCCTCCTAAGGGATTCCTGATCACATCTTGTGTAGTTTTTTCGCCTTTTTTGTCTGCAAAATTGAGTAAAGGATTCGAATTAGTTGATGATTCCGTTGAACCGATTTATAATCTGATAAGTTGGCTTTTTAATAACATTTTGTTCATCAGAAATGTTATAAAAAGGATGAAAATAAACATTTGTCTGACTTTGGAATAAATTTCTCTGAACATTCTGGCAACTGTATTTCGAATCAGAAATATTAAGCAAATCAAACCTTTTCTCCTATTGAATATTCTCCAAATATCGATTCTTTTTATACGTAGGTTTTATTTATTAACACATCGTGGATAAGGATGAACAAACAATCAATCACTTGGCATGGGATTTTGAAGCGTTGTTTGAGAGTTTAGCAAATGGTGCCGCCAATACAGTTTCCATTACTTCTCACATATTTATTTAATTTTAAGATGCACTGGTCCTTAAACTGATACTGAGTGGAAAACCATACACTGATTTTTTTTTCGATTTCTGTGAAGACGGATTTGTGAAGAAGCCAACAATTTTGCTATTCAAGTTAGTCAAACGGAAAGATGTATCGCGTGCTTAATAACGACGGGCTTTGCAATGGAAATTCAAGGAATAGTGGACCAAATATCTCGGGTTAATTTTTATGGTGTTATTTTCTGGATGAGTATTCCTCATTAAATTCACTTACACAACCGCACGCACGCGCGCGCGCACGCACACACACACACATACACACACATTGCATGTTTGCATTGATTAAGTGAAATAAAAAATTAGTTCGAAATTGAAACAATGAAAAAAAAAATTAAAGAAAGTTGTTAAAAAAGGAGTGTACAGTTCTTTGGATGAAATGCAAACTTGAATGAATTCTGGAAGTGGTTGGTTCCCGGACACGGCTAAAAAATGACAACCTCCTTCCCATATTCCCAATATTTAAAACTCTGTACCAACTTTTTAATTACGGGAATTGTGGCATGAGTTTTATTTTCAATAAAACAATTATTCATTTTCTAATAAATAAGCAAGGAAAAAGTTTCAAAATAAAAACAAGTTTTAATAGTGTCAAGAATTTTTTACAATTCAAGCACCAAACGCGCACATTATAATTCTAAAAAATAAAACTTTGAATAACTTCGAGGCTCAACTTCAAAATTATTCAAAGTTGTATTTTTTAGAATTATAATGAATTATTAGAATTATCTAAAATTCCATAAAGAACGAACACAGAGAAAAATAAAAAAAATTCACAAACAAAAGAATGAAAAAAAATAGAATCGAATTTAAAACTGCATGAAATTTTATTGACTGTTTTCTCCAAAGAAAAAAAAGAAGTGAGTGGGTGTAAATTCAATTCAAACAAAAATAAATGATGAAATTGAGAGATTTTAAATTTTCTGTCCAAAGAAAATAAGAGTTTTGGAAGGAATCTTCAAAATCTTCATTCTCTAATCAAAAGGAATAAAAAGAGAAAAGTATTTTAAAAAACTATTTTCATGAAGCAATATCTGTCCAGTAAAAAATACGTTTATTCTGTTTTAAGGATACAGTCGAAGGCATTTGCGACTTCTTTAACGTAATAAAGCTGATTCTCATTAGGTATACTCTGACTGTAGACTTATCCCAGAATAAGTTCAGCTAAGTAAATAATTTTAGTCAAATAACCAGGGGAAGCAAAATCTGAAGACCTCATCTTTTTATTTTCATTATTTAATATATTCATTTTTATAAAGACCTCCCCCCACCCGTTCCATGTAGCAGATGGAATTCTTGTGTCTCCCCTCGGGACCCCAGAAGACGTGTATGAATATTCATTGATTAAAGTATTGCATATTTTCCAGTTAAAAAGACAGAAATGGAAAATGATTTGAATTAAAAAAAAGACTTCATTGTTTCTCTCTCGACCTTTCATGTGATCTTATCTTTAATCGGCCCTTAACAGGCTGAGTATTTGCTAGGTACACTCAAATAAATTCACCTTGGAGGCCAAATTTCCATCAGCAGTACAGGTCGATGCATTAAAATGAAAGACAGAAAGAAAGAAAGAAAGACAGAAAGAAAGAAAGAAAGAAAAAGAAAGAAAGAAAGACAGAAAGACAGAAAGAAAGAAAGAAAGAAAGACAGAAAGACAGAAAGAAAGACACAAAGACAGAAAGAAAGAAAGAAAGAAAGAAAGACAGAAAGACAGAAAGAAAGACAGACAGAAAGAAAGAAAACCTTTAAAAAAGTAAAAATGAATTCAAAAATGAAGCATCATTGAACAGAAGCGAAATCTTCCTAAAGCATAAGTCGATTCACTTATTTCGGGTCAGACAATCTGAAGAGGTTTTATTGTAAGAGCCAACTATTAACTTTGATAGATTCGATAATCAAGACTTCAATGAAAAGTCAAATGCTTGCCCTCAGACACCTAAGTATTGATAAGATTCGCAGGAAATCTATAACCACACGGTTCATAACTGCAAAAGATTTATCCACGATACTGAGCACTGTTCCCCCAAATAATATATATATATATATATATATATATATATACACATATATATATTAGGTTGGTGCAAAAATAATGACGTAATAATGTCGTTTTTTGACGCTAAAAAATACGTCAAAAAACGACATTATTACGTCTTTATTTTTGCACCAACCTAATATATATATATATATATATATATATATATATATATATATATATATATATATATATATGATCGACTCTCCCGTTGAGATTCGACGTATGAGGGTCAAGCAGATCAGTTTCCAGGAAACCGACAGCCCGACACCAGCACATGAGATTTGATTATAGTGGTGAAGGCCTCGTGCAGGACCATCCACACTTTTTGGAGGTACGAATACAGAGAACTGGTGCACCGAATGCCACAAGGTTCCCAAACGACCCTCCGCAGGTTTTTGAATTCAGAGTTTTCCTTCTCCCAGACCAGTTGCCATCCAAGGCTATAGAACCCAGTCTGTCCTGCTATTTTACCCATAGCTGGAGGGAGAAGAAGAGGATTCATACCTTTCTCAAGGGTATTAGCACGTAAGTGAATGTAATGGATTCGACTGGAATTCGAACTCGGCTCTCCGATTCCTCAATCCAAGTCGATATCCACTACTCCACCGTGCCACCACATATGGAGAGAGAAGGGAGATCACCGTCCCCTGTAGGATCATGTTGAGATCATAGACAGGGAACACCATTGGAAAATTCGTAAACTTAAGGAATCAGCACATATGCTAGGCCACAAAAATCTCCTGAGCCGACCAAGCATAGAAATAAATACAATATGGGAACCAGTAATAAGGAGTGCCAGAGAAATGCAATGATAACAAAGTTGCAATATGAGCTCTGGTAAAAACATGCAATGATAACAGCAAAATTGCAATATGAGCACTGGTAAAAAATGGTTGCTGAAAACATTAGAAATTCATACACAGATGTCCTCAAGGACACAGTGGATAAAAGCGTTGGTTAGATCCAGTGACAGACCCAAAGAGTGTGAGTTCAATACCCGGTTAAGGCAGTGGAGAACTTTCAGAGGGAAAATTAGCAGGAGATAACTGATAACTGACATCCATCAAACGTGGAACTAGAACAGTCTACCCCAGTGATCGAAATTCCAACCACCTGAAGAAGGCCGGAGCGTACAACGGCCGAAACATTGTGACAAATATGGCGACAAAGATGAGGACAATAGTCCGACTAATGTAAATACTATATATATATATATATATATATATATATATATATATATATATATATGAAATGGACAAAGCCCGACAATTATTTTAAGACATTTTTTATGTTTATACATTCTTTTTATAAATACAAATATTTAAGTAAATGCCCTGTTTATAATAAACAGTATTTATAACATTTATAATAAACAGTATTTATAACATTTACCGGTCTGAATGTCCGAGAAATGTTCACAGAAGATATTCGAAATTTTCACATAAGATATTCGTCCTCCGACGAACCTGTATCCTATACGGAACCGTCATTTAACTTGACGTGTCTTTAACAGATTTGGCTACAGAGGAGCATTCGGTTAGCAAGGTCGATTTTACTTCTTTAAACTTTCTTTAAACTTCAATCTTCCAAGAATCTCTTACGTACATTCATATCCGCTGAAAGCGCATCCAAATGTAAACAAATGACGTCACACATTATGAAATGGCCAAAGTCCGACAATTATTTTAAGACATTTTTATGTTTATACATTTTTTTTATAGATACAAATATTTAGGTAGACATAGCATTTACTTAAATATTTGTATCTATAAAAAGAATGTATAAACATATAAAAATGTCTTAATATATATATATATATATATATTAAGACATTTTTATGTTTATGATGTGTACATATTATGCACGCACTAAAATCATGGAGGAAGGGAGCCCATATGGCTATTTATATATATATATATATATATATATATATATATATATATATATATATATATATATATAGTACATAATTGAAACAACTTGAACTTGCCGAGGGAGTATAAAATACCGATTTTCGCCACTAACAGTTGACGACTGCCTGATATTTTCTTGAAAACACATGTAACCATTAGTTTGGGCCGGTTTCTGCTAACCAGGAATTAATTTAGAAATAGAGATAAGTTATGTAAATATTAGGTTTTGGATGACCTTACTAAAAATGTGCCAAGCACATGCGTTCCTAAAACTTTCCTTGTGATAAAATTTGTCAGTTCCATTCTTTGCATTTATTTTATACATGCGAGCGGCGACTGTTACACCTCTCAAGAAGAATGCCAAAGGCAGCCGCCACCCACAAAAACAAAACAAAAATCACACACGCATACATGTTTTATTTATTTATTTTTCCACCTTAGCCAGGTGCAAACTAGCTCACCAAAAACTTGTTCATATGCCTACAATTGATAATATGTGTTGTGTTGCAGCTCAGACCTGCATCAGGCTCATTGACAGGGTGCAGCTTCTTCCAGTCAAACGCTTGTAGCTTAAAAATTACCCTTCGGTCAGAAAGTTACCCACGAGTGAAAAACAAAACAATTGCCATCAATAAACCAGATTTTATTCTTGATTTGTAAACTACTACTATAAGCGAGCGAAATAGAGATGAGGCGTAGGTGAGGAGGGAGGTGCAGAGTTCAACGGTTGTCTTCCCTGTCCGCTCTCCGATACCCGTTTTGTCCCTTCTGTATGCCTTTTCGAGGGATAGTCAAATTTATAGATAACAATTTTCTTTGTCTTGTCATCGTCTAAAAGAACTAATTTATCTTCCTCCCGTGGCTTTCTCCCAGTATGAGCATCGTGAAGTTGTTTTCACTTACTGATAACCATCGGTCGAAAGTAAATGTTCCGTATCCATTTTTGAGACGTCCAGCAGTTTTAAATGTAACAAAACCTCAGCTGACTCATATGGCTTCACATTCTCTGATATCTTGTTGAGGAGGCTTTCTGGGTTCAGAAAATATTATGATTCAAATTTGTTCCTGCAGGCACAGACCATATTATTCAGTCGTTGATTTACAAGTTTGCTTTGTTTTTATAATTTTCCATTTCACCACAGGAGAATTACCGGTTCTGTCATTCTATGCTTATGCATATTTAAAAAGTGATGTTTTCATACTATCTATTATTAAACGTTGCTTTGTGAATATACAACCTTTCTTCCCGTAGACCTTCTGGGGCCCCTAAATAAACTTTGTACTGCGGCTTGGTATATCACATCTTTTGTTAACAATAGCCATCGATTGGATATTCGTATTTACCTACACAATTACATGAGTGGAGTGTGTCTATTGACACTGGCCTTTCACATTACCTTTATAATTTTTTCTTTAATAACTGCGCCATATTATCTGTGAAGCTGTCACTTAAATTTTATAGAGTTTCTGTTGAATACTTTATTCAGTATGTGTGCTTTTGGGAAGTGTTTATCAATTAAATTAATGATTAGCCTCTTTAAACTAGTTCTTCCGATGTAATTAAAATGTGGATTAAGCCAGATTATACTCCTTTGTCTTCTTCTACGGTTGGTATTCTCTTTTTCACCAATGCTTGTAACATACTTTTTAGTGCAATTTCATACTCTTTTTTTTAATTATTGAAGATTGCGTTATTACTAGAAATTACATTATTTTACATATTGATTTAGACAGTTGAAAGATGATTAGAGGCAATTAACATATAAGGGTGAGACTTTTCATGGCTTCCTTTGTGGAGGTAAACTGTCTCTTTCCGTAGGTTGAAGGTGACATCCAAATAGCTAACGTCCTTTCTTATCATTTCAAGCAAGAAGCCCTATGCTTTAAAGTAATATATAAACTTTTTCCTTATCAACAAACCTCATTTTTTGTTTTAAAGTATGAGATGTCCATAATCTCTATAGAGACGTGTATATCCTATAATATTGGTTAGACGAGCAATCTTCATTTCAAAAATTCTAAGCGAAGTTTCAAGGTACAACAAATGCTTCAAATCAACTAAAATGCCGTTGTCTTCGAAAGCTGCACCCTAAGATTATACAGAAACTGATGAGGAGAAAAATAAATCTCAATCAAAGAAAAGAGGCAAGTCACGTGATGGATAAATGCAACTTGCCCAATTTAATGTCAGTAGATACGACTACAAAGCGGCTTTCGAGTACACGGACTGAAGTTAAGAAACCAGCATTCACATTAAACAAGACGCATTAAAATGTTGTTCAAAGCGATATAAACTATTAGATGCAGATGTAAAAGATCACACATTTAGTGACAAAACTAGGATAGAGTTGCATTCTAATAAACGAAATAATGCACATTGCTCGACGAAAAAAGATATTTGAGGATAAGAGTTTGCTGCGTTTGCGATCTATAAAAAGTAATTAATGAAGAAAGTTGTTTTATCTTGTTGGTATCTTGAATAGTGCCAAATCAATGCAGTTGATAAAAGGACAATTGAATAGCAAATTTGAATGAAGCTAAGATTGTTTGCTATGTCGGTAGCCCATTCCACAGATCACTTACAACACAACAGACATTTTCGCTGATGAAGGTGTCATCATGTTGAAAAATTGACCAATGCTGATCTTTGGCTTAAATAACAACGGGAAAATGTGGTCAGAATTAAAAAGAGGCGTTCGTTAGAAGAAGCCACTCAAGAACAGTTCTGTTCGGCCAAAAAGAATGCCATCCCATAAGTCAAATTGAAGCATTTTTTCACGCTAGTGAAAGCCACGTGAAATATTTACAATGTATGGTAATTTATTGAAATTAACATTATGTAAGAAATTTTAATTATAAACATGTTTTAAAACACAGTATTGTGATCGGGTTATGCGAGATGGGATAACAATTTTACACGGTTATTATATATATATATATATATATATATATATATATATATATATATATATATATATATATATATTCAATTGCACAAACTTCAATATTTATTGCCTGAAATCAACGCTATCAGCGTTGATGTGAATGGAATATATTTTTTTTAAAAAAACTGAATTGAAAAATAATTCTTAGGCAATAAAATATCTCATTTTTTTCCTTTCATTTTGTTTTTATGAGCAACGTTTCTTCCTGATATGTATTTATAGGACGTGAGTAGTGTATATTTTACAAATAAGCAAATGTACTCACACATACGCAGTTGTGTCCAAAAATGGCTTTCCAGTTAAGAGATTCTGACTTTTCTGATCGTTTACCATAGCTGATTGCTTCAGAGTTGTGGCCTTGTGTCATACTATGCTTTACTCTTTATAATTACCATATCCTTGACCTATCGTTTGCTTGTGACAATCGTCCATTGTACCTATTCGGACAATAAATCGTATCAGCTAATCTTTTCCTTTTTTATTGTTTTTTTTGTTTGTTTGTTTGTTTTTTAAAAAAGTTGCTTCTTTATCAAAAGCGTAAGATCTTGCATTAAATATCCAATTGTAGTTACTGGATTTTCTATCTGACAAACACATTCAGACGAAGGAAAGAATGAAATGGAATTTGGATTTTTATACAATTTATTTCTCTTAGTTCATAATTTCGTCCAAGGGTCGCCATTTAGCGTGAAATCTCACAGGATAGGAATGTTCTTATTTAACGACTGATTCCTAAATTAACATTTTATGAACGAGTAAACGTTTCTCAAACGCGCAATAATTCCGGTCGAGGTATCACATGGTTTTAGCATTTCGTTTGTTTCAATCAGTCAAAAGTGAGCGATGGGTAGCTTCGAAAAAACATCGTCTCAGTTTTATTGGAGATTTAAACAAAGGTCACAAATGTTTCCGATTTTTGTCTTATAACCCATTTACGCCATCAATTTTTCTGTATCGTGTATATAATTGAGAATATAGTAGTAAATTCTTTATATAGACATGGAATATTTTTCTAAATCAGAAATGAATAATCTGATATAATTTTCTTGTCTCTACCTCATTGTTTCAATTTTTATGCATGCGGGTCTTTACTCTATAAGTTTTTATCTTACCCCAAACCCTTTGTATAATAAGAGGCAGTTGATTTTTACATTCTAATTTTAGTCAGGCAATTTTATTATTCCGAAGCTCTCCACATTTTGGGGTATTGTTTAGAAGATTGGCTATGAGATTTTCTTTCATTCCCAGCATCTTTTCTTTTCACATCTGGCTTTTATCTAGATCTACGCATCTTTAAGATAGATTTAGATTATTTTTTTTTAATGTTGGTTTGTAAAATCCTAGTTACTTTCGGTGAGTGATCGTAATACATTTCAAAGATAGATAAAAAGTGTAATCAGCATTTGAAATCATTCTTACTTTATGAATCGTAAAGAAGAAGTGCTATGAATTCGATTTCTAAAGGCGGTATTTTAGATGTTGTTGCTACGCAATTTCTAAAAGAAAACACGAAAAAGGTCAAGTTTTAAAATGAATATTTGACGATATATAAAAACTCTTATTCTTTAACATTCAGGATCTTGTGTACTTAAAGGTTTGTGATTACAGATGACAAAAACAAACAAACCTCAACCGACTGAATGCTAAAACCATCCGCTACTTCCAAGAAAGAATATAAAGTCAGGCATTGCATTCATTTTGTATTTTCAATTTTTTTAAAACGATTGCTGCAAATACAGATTTTATAGAGCTTGGAATTCTGGGAATATTTCTTCATGGAATCGCCGGGAACCCAAATAAATAAATAAATAAAATATTGCTCGGAAAAAGTGATTCTTTGTCGATTCGTTAAATCTGATCAACAACGCGCAGGGTTTCTTGAAAAATAAACAAAATAACTGTCAGAAGAAATTTGCTTTGACAAAAGATATTTTGATACCGCTCTCTCGATTCTTGCAATAACTGAAGGGACATATCAGATATGTATAACAAACAGTTGAGCGTGTACTTATTTTCCAAGCGTAGCTTAGATGTGGCACAAGGCCAAAATTAATGGAGCACCCAGTGAGGATCGAAGTATATATACATATATAGCGTGTATGTGTGAAGTGTGCATGTGTGTGTGTGTTTGAGAGAGTGAGAGAGAAAGAGCGAGAATGAGTGCGTGGTTTAGCATATCTGATACTTCTTCAAATTTCACCACATGGCATTTTTTTTTCGAATCACTTCTTGGTCATTCCGAATATATATATATATATATATATATATATATATTATAGGAGGCACGGCGGAATAATGACTAGCGACTTGAGCCGAGTTCGAATTCCAGTCGAATCCATTACATACACTTATGTGCTAATACCCTTGGGAAAGATGTGAATGCCTATTCTTCTCACTCCAGCTACGGGTAAATAGCAGGACAGACTGGGTTCTATAGCGTTGGATGGCAACTGGTCTCGGAGAAGGAAAACTCTGAATTCAAAACCTGCAGAGGCTTCTTTGGGAACCCTGTGGCACGTAGTGCACCAAGTCTCTATATTCAGCCCTTCAGAAAAAATGTGGATGGTCCTGCACAAAACCATCTCCGACTATAATCAAATCTCGTGTGCTGTTGTTGGGCTGTTGGTTTCCTGGGAACTAATCTGCTTAACACTCATTCGTCTAATTCGACGGGAGATTCGAATATATATATATATATATATATATATATATATATATATATATATATATATATAAACAAGATAAATGTATATACTGAGGTAAAAACCAAGCAGTGACATTCTGTCATACTTGAAACAAACTGCTGCCGCTAGGTGCTGACCTCGGTGTCAGTTTTTATATTTATATGATCTATCCATGATATTGAATACTTTAACCCATAAATACTGACCCATATATATAAATAGTCGAGGAAAAATCCAACATTCGCGGCCTGACGATTGCGTCTAGCATGAAACAGCCTGTCGCCTCTGAGTGTCGACTTCAATGTTCACTTTTGTATTTATATTTACATACACTCTATCTCTGATATTAAGCACTTTATCCCATAAATATAGCTCACCTAAAAACTATATTTCTTCATATATATAAATTATTATATTTATACACATATATACATACATGTATACATACATAAATCTACACATATACTAACCATATTATCTAAGTGAAAATAAAGGACCGTAAAGTCCATACAAGATTAAAATGTAACAAAACACAACTGTTGATTATTAAATCTACAAGCAATTATAAGACCATTATCAAACAAAAGTAGAATATAGATTTTTTTTATGGGCCATGGACACCTATTTCCTGTTTCGTTGTTTTTTGCGTGTTTATATATCTACATATATCTACGTGTTTGTGTATTATAATCTGATTGTGTATGTATTGTTTTTGCAAGATTTTACCCTCCCCTGCCCATATCATCACTTCAAATGTATCTAAGTTGTAACGGAGACAAGAGCAACATTAGATTTTAACGTTTATTCTCACTGAATTTTTGGCCTTTCAATAAAAACAAAATAAATAACAAAACATATATTTTTTCCTCAGTTTCTTCTTTAAATAATTTTATAATTTTTAAACTTAATACAGATTAAATATAAATTTGAAAATTGGTATTTTTAAATTTGAATTTTATAGTAAAATTTAATATCTATTAGTTAGAATGAATTCTATTTTAGTCTAACCCTAACATTAAAGCATTAATTAATTATTAAAACCAAGGTTCGTTGACAAGTTTTTTGAATTCTCATATACTTGTATTTTGATTGGTCATTCCCATATACTTGTATTTTGATTGGTCATTTCAGGTTATGTAACAGCGTTTCTCCTAGCGAGAGATGTTTGAATGATTTGAACCTTTTAAAACACTTTATTCTACATTCAACAACATCAGTTGATAAGACACCAGGAGTGTTGAAACAAAATGGGTATTTTTATAGTGATTTTATAACATATTTATGTTATAATTTTCGAATAAATAATTATATTTGCGCTACTCTATATTGAGCATTCTTTTGAGAATTGTATTTTTTGGTTATTGGAATTTATTCCGTATACATCAATCGTATACGTGCGGCGGGACACAGCGACCCGCAGTACAAAAAATTAATTGAAGTAATACAAAATGGATTCCAAAGGACGCGCATCCTCACTGCACCTGAAATCCGTGAATACTGGGAAGTGAGGCACCGCCTAAGTGTTGACGACGGATTAGTGCTCTTAGATCAAAGAATTGTTATCCCCACCTCACAACGCGCAAAAGTATTACATAGCCTACATTCTGCACACCAAGGTGAAGTTGGCATGAAGGCACGTGCCAATGAATCTGTTTATTGGCCCGGGATGAATGCTTCAATTCGTAACATTAGAGCAGGTTGTACGTTTTGCTCAAAAAATGCCCCGAGTCAACCAAAAGAGCCAATCAATCTGACACCATCTCCTGATTGGCCATTTCAGCAAATCGTCATGGACATCTTCCATGTTGGGAACCATGGTTACTTAGCATGCGCTGACAGGTTAACAGGCTGGCTGAA
Organism: Acanthosepion lycidas; assembly: GCA_963932145.1. NCBI lineage: Eukaryota > Metazoa > Mollusca > Cephalopoda > Sepiida > Sepiidae > Acanthosepion > Acanthosepion lycidas. Next base: position 1,643,478 of record OZ010583.1, on the reverse strand, counting down.
TCTATACCACTTGAGCCACAGAGAAGCAACTGCCTCAAGAATTATTTCGATTTGCCGGGACATATTTCAAACCTACGGCGCTCCTGAGGAACTCAGCAGTGATGGTGGGCCACCCTTCACATCTCTTCCATTCAAGCAATTTTTAAAAGACTGGGCTGTTAAACACAGGTTATCATCTGCTGGTTACCCACAATCCAATGGTCGTGCAGAGCTCGCTGTCAAAACGGCCAAGAGAATCGTAAATGGCAACACAGGAGCACAAGGATCATTGGACAATAACCGTGCAGCAAGAGCCATCCTCCAATACAGGAATACGCCCATTCAAAACATTGGGCTATCCCCTGCTCAACTACTACTCCACCGCCGACTACGTGACTACATACCATCCCACCCCACACTCTATAAGCCACACGCGAATTGGATAATCGCAGCCCAAAATCGCGAGTTAAGTCTGTCCCGGCGGAACGCTCGTCTCATAGAGCAATACAACAGAACAGCACACACCTTAAATCCCCTTCAAAAAGGACAAATAGTGGCACTACAACGACCAACAACCCGCCGATGGGACACAACAGGTCAGGTCATTGAAACCCTCCCCAACCACCAATACCGTATCAGAATTGACGGATCAGGTAGAATTACCTTACGAAATCGCCGATTTCTCAGGAAACTGGATACACCAACAATCCCAGTTCCAAGACCTAGTGCCTTACCCGATACCCCTACACCAGTGCCACAAACATTCGACGCTGGAATAACATCAAACACTGCTCAGCCGTCTACAATAACACGGACAAAACCCCCTCGGGCATTGTCCAGACTACTTCCACACAACCAGCCAGGTTTAAAGGAACTCATCCCTCCCCAAAGGCCACTACCGACACGCGATGGGGGGGAAGGAGATGTAGAATAACAAGACAATAAACAGCACTTACCGATGTAAGAGTCCCAGCTAGCGTCCAGCTGGCAGACAAAAATAAAGCAGGTTGTAACTTAATACAAACCCTGCAAACTAACTGATGAATCAAGCTGGTATTTATATAGAAATACCTCCACTCAGGTACCAGCAGCCAATCACAGCCCAAGCAATGGACTATTCCACTTTAGCACAATGAGATGCTCCATTGCACCATAAATAGCTCTCTTCCTCAAGGTTGTATTACTTTTTACCTCAGCTTGCTCCACAACTGAGTGTTTATCTTGATCACGTGATTGTTCGACAGAGAAAGCCATAAGATAGATGTCACATCGGCAAGATAATTGATTAATACTGAAATGTATCATTTTTCTCCACAAATTAGAACAGTGATTTAAAATCAATCATCATTTTGTTACAAAAAAAAAAAAAAATAATAATAATAATAATTAATGCGTGATACGCAGTAAGGAGCAGGTAATTCTGCTAATATATATATATATATATATATATATATATATATATATATATATATAATAGATCACCCGGGGAAACCTAAAGTTTGAAACCATGGTAGTGTGATTGGCTGATTTCTTAATTTATATATACATATATATATATATATTAGATTTTGCCAAATTTAAATGTGAAGTGTAGCGATTTCAGTGTTAGCCGATATCTTTTTAAAGGTAATCACCTGAAATATGTTATATAAATTATTTCGATAGTTATTATCTGGATGATTATCAGCTAAGTGAGAAAGTGGTTCATCTGAGTTGAATAGACTTGATGAATTTCTGTTTTAGATAGAAGATGAAAGGACCAAGAACGTTTGTTCTCTATAAGACAGTGGTCACTAGCAGCTGAACGCAGAGGATCGCACGCTGCGACGTGAAAAGGAAAGCGCCCGCCGGTTATATGCCGATTACAACTTTGCCCACCTCACCTTCGTCTCACCTCTGCCTCGACCTTTTACAACAGATGGTTACGACCGAATAAAATTTGCCGACTGATACAATCGTCACATGGTTTTATTTCGTGAGTAACGATCTGGACAAAGAGTTATTTTTAAGTCACAATAGTTTGACTGAAAGAAGCTGCATCCTGAGAACGAACCTAGTGTATGATGTGATCTGAAACTCTACACGGCTGAATTATTTGGTGTCGGGATCAACGTCACTCATCGATTCGACGACCCCCAACTGTGAGATGACGACTGAGGAAAAGTAAAAATCTCTGTAAGTAGCTGATATGATTTCGGGTAGTTTTTCTTTCTTCTTTTCGTCATTATGTTTGCGACTGCACTCTCTTACGTAACGAATGCAATTAGAATGTTTAGTGTGGGTCTCCTAAATGATCCATTAGCTGCTCTCTCTCTCTCTCTCTCTCTCTCTCTCTTATCACAAGGTTCAATGGAAAAAGAAAATATATCATTGTGAAGGGGAGATTTAGAAAAGGATTTTTTGGTTGCCGAAATAACGGAAGGAAGAAAGACCCTCGTAGCGTATCAGTTGCGTGTGCGGAAGGTGGCGGAAAATTTCCTTGAGACAAATCCCAGGTACAACATGGGGCGTGTTGTGGGCACAGATAGAGCGACGGAAGCATTACAACAATCATCGACTATCAGACAACTAAGAGAGAGGTGTAGAATGGTACAAATATAGTGTTGTCTCCCAGTTTAACAAGGTCTTTGGAGCTGAACCTGTAAGCGATTCGAGAACGGAGAAACAGTATATTTCAGAGTAGACTATATAACATGCAGGTGCAGGCTCTAATTAGAGTAACCAACATTCCTAGAAGAAGCTTCCCAGATAGCGATGTCGCAAACCTCGATCCTATCTTAGGTCAGGTTTGAAAGTTTCCACGCGGCGATGAAAATCGACCACCATAGGCAAAGGCTCAATGTACAGGCGGCAAATAGGAATTGGGGAGGTAGACAAGGATTATCCAACAAGTTAAGGCCAACTGCAAAGAAATAGAAGTAGAAAAAATCAACCATCTGAATAGTTCGAACCATCCTCGTGGTCGAATAGTTTCGGACCATCCTCGTGGTCGAATAGTTTCGGTCCATCCTCGTGGTCGAACAGTTTCAAACCATTCGCTTGGTCGAATAGTATTGAACCATCCGCTTGGTCGAATAGTTTCAGACCATACACGTGGTCGAATGGTTTCGGGCCGTACCCCAGTCGCTTGTTGGAGATATGGATGTACAGGTTATATGAAGAGACATTGTAGGATTCTGTGAACCTATGTACGATTCGTCTGTAAAAAGGCCACAAGATGGGCAGGAGGACTGCCGACGCGAAATATAAGCGCTATGGGAAATCTTAGTACTATCACCGTGAACATTGATGGTGTAAGCTATAGAGCGCTGTTAGATGCAAGAGTAGAAACTTCCATTATCCACAAGAGGGTGCTTGACTCTATGATGAATAAACCTGCTCTTGAGGATAGAAAAATAAATCTTCAAACCGCTAACAGAACGTGAAAACCCCGAAGTAGAATGTGCTGTGGCTGTGTTGGAGATAGTAGTGACACAGAGAGACCTAAAATGAAAAGCGTTGATGCCATTAGTGAGGAGTGATAGGAATTATATATAAGTGGTTTCCTGTTTACGTATTTGTAAAAATATTAGGGCAGCTAAGGTTGTTCTCGTGAAGTTTTTGCTCATGTGTCCCTAAAATCAACAAGTATGAAAGCGAGGCGGTAGTCGGGGAGATTCCGACGGAAAGTTTCTTTTTTGTTTAAAAATGAAGAGAGTGTGAATAAAAAGAAAAGCGAAATCAAGAATATCTTGGAAAAATCAAAATCTGTCTGATAAGTGTAGTGATTTCCCTAAATAACGGGTTTAGTTTTAAATTTGTTGTAATAAATAATGGGCCTGTGATAGAAGTGAAAGAAGACTACAATGAATTTGAATGGAAACCAAATGTTGGTGTCGGTTTAAAAAAAAACAAAAACGGAAGTTGGGAATAGGACACAGAGTCGAACTGCTCTGTACCAGGGTTAGTTAACGAGATAAGAACATTACAATCATTTAATGTGCTACACAACTTCATACATGCATACGTGTTTGAAAAAATAAAAAGAGAGAACAATCTTTTTTCGATTTACTCCCTGAAAAAAAAATCCTTACCGTGATATCAAATGGACGCAAAGTTATTTTTAATTTTAAGCACAGTTTCTTTTAACGAACAAAAACAGATTTTTCTTTCTCAAGGGACATTCACTGAACTGATATTACTATATTTGTATTTCCCGTATTGTTGAAATTGTTCGTTTGATTTATGAATTGATTCTTTTGTGTATGCTGCAAACCCTACATTTTGCTGTAGCGAGCAAGAGCTGAGACGAGACAAATATTTAACAATATTATTTCTTTAAGAAGGGAACGGATGCAGCGATATCAGTATCAGCCATTATCTTGTTAAAGGAAAACATCTGAAATTGTTTCGGTAGTGAATTTGATCTTACAAGAACCATGTCAAACGATCCTGACAAAGAGGATCAACTGAGTTGAACAGACGTGATAAATTTCTTTTTTAGTTGAAAGGTGACAAAGCATGATTAAAATATGATTAAACGAAATTAAATATACTATATTTAACATACATTCATTAACAAACGTTCAAGATTACTTAAAGCTATTTTCGTTTTTTTTTAACATTATCTTGTATCATATGAGATTTTGTAGGATTCAGTAGCTTTTTCTTATGTTATCATCCGTTATTCACACATGATTTATGGTGATTTTGTAAGCGTAGCTTAGATTTGGCACAAGGCTAAGTGTATGTGAGGATCAAAATCAGCATTCAATCGTAATTGATTTAGCAAGACAAGCTTGCTGACGTCGTAGATGCCTTTGTAATAATAATTGTGTAGTGAATTAGGCTTAGATCACAGGAAAAACTAGAAATGCATATGCACATTTATCAGTGCACAATATTTCTGCATGATTGTGATCAGAGGTCGTTCAGAAATGTTTGAACAGGATCAAACCTGGACAGGCTGGAGAACAGCCCTGATCTGAACCCGTCTGAACATTCATAGGAAATTGTCAAAACCAAAATTGCAGAAAAAACAACACCCTCAGGTAGCGAAGAGACAGGCTATTAAAAACTATATAAAGCTGAACAAAAGAAAATTTCCGTTGATTATTGTAACACTTGATTCTCAGAATCTTCCGCCATATTCAAGCTGTAATCAAAAGCAAGGAACATAACACAAAATATTGACCGCTAAACTATTTGGCTTGAAGTGAATAGAGAACACTGTCATGTACACATTTCTGAGCATATTTAAGTCATTCTCTCATAAATTACTTGTCAATGTGTTGTTTTTAACTCTAAGATTGTAAAATACATTATATATATATATATATATATATATATATATATATATATATACAAATGTGAGAAAGAAAAAATGTTTCTGTTGGAATTTTATATGATAATAATAAAAATATTTTCTATACATATATACATATATGCCCATCGATATATACCTGTTCCCACACAATACATATACACATACACATCATAGATGTTTTTCATATATACCCATATACACCCGTATATGTATGTGCAGCCTCATATAAAATAAAAGTCCCTGTTTGAAAATCCTACGATACCAAACGATTATGATACAGATATAGATAAAAAAACAAACAGAAAAAGACAGACTTTCTTCATGTATCAAGCCTGAACGTGTTAAGTTAGAGTAATTAATGTGATTTACGGTCGACAACTCACCCTCAGAGATCCCAAGGAAATCTTCTGGCACATTGCTTTGTCTTCCTTCTTTTAGTCGAACTGATTATGCCAAAGATAAGCTATTCTCCGGAGAAACGCATCTTTGATTAAAAAATTTCCACTTTGGCTCATATATATATATATATATATATAGTAGCTCAATTGATTTTGGTTTACTAGAACACATATTGAGTGGAAATATTTTATACGACAAAAAAAAATTATTTAAAGTGAATAATAAGATAAAATCATATATACTTGGAAGAATGTTCTCCTCTTATTTTGTTGGGGAAAGGAAACAAAAAGTGTTCATTATTTTCAAAATGACTGGGCAGCCATTGCGAAGTTTTTGATCGCCTAGTTAGGGGCGATTTCGATCCTTGCTAGCTATAGGCGGAATTATTTTTTAAAGGATGCAGAAAGTCATTTATTGTTAATTATTAAACCAAAATACCCACGCACACATATAAGTTAGATTGGTTAATTTTACGACATTCTTTCCCTTGTTTCGTTATTCAATGTCGCAGTTATTTTTATCTACATAGGTAAATATTGGTCCTTTATACTTGAGTCTATTGCAAACTATTGGCCATTTATATTACAGCCTGTAAGTATTTATTCGATAAGTAAACCTTTTTCAGGCGAACCAGCAGATGGTTAAATTAATAATACTATATTAAAAATAACGTAGTGATGAAATGTTTGAAATTATAGCATTTCCCGCTTAGTTTTTAGATACATCTATGAGCCTTTAAAACATTCTCTTAAATTGTCCATCAGACACAAGCATGTTCGTTATATATATATATATATATATATA
>OZ010583.1:1549491-1631991 GCA_963932145.1 Acanthosepion lycidas | reverse complement strand
ATTGGAACTTCGAACTGAAAGTTGCAATCTTTTATGAAAACTTTGAATCACATATTCATGCTATCGAACCTCCCTTTCTTTCAATCTAATTCTTTGAATCCTGAAGTGATGTCTGCTGTAAACTTCATTCTGAATATGGCGCCAAACAAAAAATCTCGTGCTGTGATATCAGGTGCCATTGCTGCTCAAATCAATGGACCCGATCTCCAAAGCCATCACTTTATTAATTTTGCATGCCAAATTTCCTTAATATATGAGTAAGGTGCAGTTACAGTGACCATCTGAAATATTGTTATTTGCAAATCCTTTCTGGAGAGTTGGGGGTGGGTATAGCTTTGGTTCAACAAGCTCATTTTCACCTGTAATGTTTCCATCAATGGCTTAAGACCTATAAACTGCTTACCACCCCACCTAGACATTTATATTCTGGCTATGAACTTTCTGTTGTGGTCTTGTATATTTCTCTTTACCTGAACTTTCTCTGATGGTTAAAGTAGTTGGGTCTTTGTCCCACTGACCGAGGTATGAAAACTAATAAAAGCCACTCTTATCAATGCATGTTCTTTAAATCCTGAAGTGTTTTAGGTTTTCTATTGTAAACTGCATGTTTAATAAATCCACAAGCAAAAATATATATATATGACCTTGAAGCCCAAATCAATTTGAGATCCCAATATTCCAAATCGGATAGCTGAAATTCAAATTTAAGTTGAGTTCATTACATTGACTTTATAACCTTAGGAAAGATATGAATTCATCTTCCTTCACCTATAGATTGAATAATAGGATTTGTATCTGGAAAAATCATTGTTATTTCCAAAATAATTCTCAATGGAATATTCACTCGCAAAAACCAAATTATTTTTTCAATATTCGTTCACCCAAAGTGTTGTGAGTTCAATACCTGGCTACTAGTGGTGATGAAAAACTTGGAGAGTTGAGTTAAAGGAAGATAACTGCGACATCCGGAAGAGGCATGGCATGTGGAACTAGAACACTCAACTCCCCCAAAAAATAACCGCCAGAATAGATTACCCACAATGCACCACTGATCCATATAAATAGTCGAGGAAAAATTCAACATTCGCGGCCTAGCGATTGCGTCTAGCGTGAAACAGCCTGTCGCCTCTGAGTGTTGACTTCAATGTTCACTTTATATATATATATATATATATATATATATATATATATATATATATATATATATATATATATATGTTTATAAGTCGTGCTAATGTCAGCTCTTTAGACGTATATATGTTCTATCGTAATTCGTTTATATGTACAGGTACATATCTTTATAATGTGCTTGTATCATATTAGAAACGATATGTTTTAAAAGGCTCAATGTAGAGGTTTCTAATAATAATGATAATAATAATAATAATGAGGGGTGGAGTGAATCACTGGAAATGGTAGCAGGCTTGGAAGAAAACAAAAGTGGGAATCTGAGCGACTATCTCACAAACTTTCAGATTCAGTGAATGTCGAAAATCAAGAGCAAAAACAACTGCAAATATCAATAATCTATAGAAATGTAAAAAGAAAAATATATTTATGATCTCTTTATGGTGAAGATCGAGGAAGATTTCACTTGGAATACAGGCAGAAGGACAGACAAGATCTATGAAGATTTTTTTATGATGGAGAAGCAAATAAATGTCGTGGAAGAGAAATTATGTTTTTTGTTTCAGATAGAAATTTCATTATTTACTTATTTGGGTTTGCATTGTTTTTAATGATGTTCCCTGGTAAGATCGATTTCAATATACTGTAGGTTACACCACTTGACTTTACTAAAAACCCGTCGCTAGGGGACGATCCTTACGCCTATGAATAAGAAAAGATATTCTCTATCACCCTCTTTCCTTTTCTCTTTTAGACAATAAGATGTGGTCGCACGTGGGGAAAAATGTCCCCCGCTGGCACACGTTCACTTCACTTCCTATGTCCTTCCTATGTACTACTTATTTTGAAATATAACCCACACTCAAGAAAATTACATTTTAAACCAGTCACAACATAGAACCGTTTTACGAATTTATGACCTGCGTCTTCGATTCCGTGACCGTTATCGTCTTATAGCAAAACGTCTATGTAAATAAAACAGGATTTCATCTTTGACTGTGAACATCTCTTTTGTAATATCCAATTCTTGGACAGTTTTTGTTTTTATTTTCTCAAGAAACTAAAGCCATTATACGACGCCTGGAAAGGCTCATGATAAAAAATAATAAACATTCGTTGTCTGTTATATTTAATATATGTTTGAATAATAATCAGCTTCCCTTATACACTACATATGTGTGTGTGTGAATGCATTATCATTTATGTTCGCACACACGTATGCATATATATATATATATATATATATATATATATATATATATATATATATATATATATATATACTCGCGTGTGTGTATGTGTTTGTAGCATGGATACAGTATTCCACAGGAATATTAATGTTTGCTTTATTAGTCTTATATATACATACATACATACATATATACATACATATATACATACGTACATATATACACATTGATATATAGATATACGTACTTCTTTATTTACATTGCTTTTTCTTTTTTTCTCTCTATTTACGTGTATATACATTTATTATATCTACGCATAAATTCATTCACAGGCATGGATATGCATGCACACACACACACATACAGAGAGAGAGAGAGAGAGAGAGAGAGAGAGATTTGAATGTGTGTTTTTGCAGACGTACTTACATAAGACCCCCGTAGATGTTTATGTGTAGTAATGCACTAGAACAACACATATTTAGAAAAATAAAGAAAAAAAAGTTAAGTAGTTAATCCCCCCTACCAACTCACGTGGAGCAAAACCTTCACCTAGTAATTTCAATGAAAGTTTCTCAATTCTTGATTTTTTAAATTAAAAAATATTTCTATTATCAAATATTAAAAAAAATATTATTTTCGAACAGAGAGAAAAATATCTGGATTTAAATTCTTCAATAAAGATCTTTGCAAAAAAATTCCATTTGTTATCAAAAAATCATTTAGTAATGAGGCCTTCAACTCTCTGAGGAGTATGTGTACGTGTGCATGTTGCGCGTGTGTGTATGTGTGTGTGTGTGCTACATGATCTTAATTGTCCGTAAAAATGTATATTGACAGACAGACAGACAGACAGAGAGAAAGCCACACCTAATAAAATGCGTTTATAATACAAGTGGTTGCCAAAAAGTTCTCAAAATGGTGGAGAGATATCTTTTCTATCTACACTAGTTTATATATATATGTATTTTTTTAAATCATTTCACCTCAAGTAAATGGTAATGCCACTAAGATGTAAGTAGCTACTGAGAATGAAAGAGAATGGGAAAATTTTAGTGAAGAGAAAGGACAATAAAAGAAGAGCATTCGGGTAAAAAAAAGATGACGATTGGCGTTGCATTTCCATTTTTGAAGATTGCAAGTTGCAGGGAAGGAAGAAACTGAAAGAGAGTCCCACAGGTGAGAAGTGCGTGAAAAGAAACTATTAAAATAGAACATACGGTTGCATGTAGCTATTTCAACAGTAAAACGATGAGAGTTGGTAGCCAATTTAGTAGTACGCTTAAATTCACGCAGTTGATGCATCATTGAGGAAAACTCATTAGAATAATTGCCATGAAAATATTTATAGAAAAGTATTATGGTCCGGTTCCTTGTACCACGGTGATAGTCCAAGGTAGAACCAATAAAGAACTCGAATACGGATATGGAATAACACAGATATATTACAAACAGGAATATATACAGAGAAGTAGAAGTGTTAGTACGAACAATCAGGTTTAGTAGTAATTGACTGAACGCGACTCTGTTTCGGACTGCCTCTGACTCGACTGACTGACTCGCTCGCTCTGACTGACTGACTCCTGACGCACTTCACTCCAGACTTAAGACTGAACAGTATTTAGTCACCCACCCCCCTACTAGGGTATCATGTGGCACAAGGCCGGTTTAACGAGGGATCTCCGAGCCCGTGGGCTCGGACAAAAATATGCCCTTCGAACCCGTATAAACGGGATCAGGGTCGGTTTACCTCCCCGAAAGAGACTTCGCCCTTCGGCGTAGACTCGTTCGGGTTCCTCCCCGCCTAAAGGCAGAGAGTTCAGCCGGTCAGTCGGTCGCCCGACTTCGGACTGAACTCCTGCTTCCTGTTGAGGTGCAGTATTTATTACGTATGGAATAGTCCATTATGTTATTATGCGTAAGGTCCCGTAACAGAGGGAAGCCACATCACGATGGTGGGAAAGTGAATGAATTTGAGATGCTAAGTCATCAATTATTGCATTACAGATCATTTACAATTTACAAGCCATTGCTTGACCCAGTTAACAACTGATTGGAGGTCAGTTTCGAGAACAGCTACCAGTTTTACTTTGTCAGACTTGTTGGACTTACTATTAAGACAAGAGTAAATAGTTGTGTCATCAGCATAAATACTTAGTTGAGAACTGATGACCCCGGGATGGTCGTTGATGAAGATAGGAAAGAATGTAGGGCCAAGGTAGAGCCCTTAGGGACACCCGCATTAATGTGAAAGGATCTAGAAGCGTGCCCATTAAACTCGACCTTATTTACACGGTTTGTTAAGAACGATTGAGCCTAAAGACAACATAACAATAGAGCTTGTGAAGAAGGCCAGCATATCAAACGCTGTCAAATGCCTTCGAGATATCTAAAGCCACAGTCCGAACTTCGCTCTTCTCAAATCCTAATAATCATAAACACGTCGGTGGTAGACTCGAAGAAACGAAATCCATACTGTTTATCCGAAAGATAATCATGTGAAGTGAGATGCTTATCCAATTCAATTTTGATTACAGCCTTTTGTATTTTGTCAAAAAGAGGTAAAAGTCTAAAAGGGCAATAATTAGAGGGGTCAGATGTTTCAATAGAGTTCTTAAAGACACGAACTACAGAGGAGGATTTCTAACAAACTGTAAATCAAGCAGCAGCGGGACATTTATCGTAGAGTTTGGAGAAATCAAGAGCCAGTTCAGGAGCCCGTTTCCTTAGGACAATTGCAATTCGGTGTCACATTCCATCAGCTAATAGCCACTTTGCTTACTCTAGTTATGAACGATATATATATATATATATATATATATATATATATATATATATATATATATATATGATAAAAAATATAGTTTTAAGGTATGGCATATATCTGGATAAAAGTACTCAATATCAGTCAAGAGTAAAGCGTGTGTAAATGTAAGAGTAGACACCGATGTCAACAGCTTGAGGCAACAGTTTGTTTCATGCATGAATGCAATCTTCAGGCAATTTCCGCCTCTGAATATTAGACCAACAATTCTATGCAAATGTCTATCTTGCACGACATAAATACTTTTATGATCATTATGGGAACAGTTGCATAGAGACTGATGGCGTAGCTATGAGTTCGTCTCTCGGACCCACTTAATGCAATTTCACAGAGAAAAATAATTTATTTATCGGACACATTATTTTACATAGAGTATTGAACAACATAACAGACATTAAACAGACATATCGATCATAATTTCCCCAACCATATTGGCGATGAGAAAATAAAATTAGCTTCAAATAAATTTATAAAATATAACATAAGCAACTATTATTGAAATAATATTGACATTATTGCTAATATCTCGGGAGCTTAAACTCCCAATGTAAAAACAATGTTGTTTAGGAATTTACGTGTCTCTTAGAAGATTGTATCTGCAATATCAATCACCAAGAAAAACAGCATTAAATTCTCACATTGGAGACACAAACACAATATTCTTTCGTTGTATAACTTGCCATTTATCGAAACATTGTACAATTCATACACATCTCGGACATTATATCACCATCAACAAAAATATAAGTATTAACAAAAGACAAATATTAGTCTATATTTCTGAGATGAGACATTATGTTCATTATTTACATTATTCGGACTATTGGTCTCATCTTTGTTGCCATATTTATCACAACGTTTCGGCCGTTGTACGCTACAGCCTTTTTCAGGTGGTTGGAATGTCAAACTGAACCCTTTATTTCGCTCACTGGGGTAGATTGTTCTAGTTCCATGTGCCATGTCTAATGGATGTCAGTCATCAGTTATCTCCTGTTAATTTCCCTCTGGATGTTCTCCACTGCCTTAGCCAGGTATTGAACTCACAACTCTTTGGGTCCTGTCACTGGATCTAACCAACGCCTTTATCCACGGACACATGGCACAGTGGTTAATGCGATAGAGCACACGCTGCAAGAAAAGATGCAAAATACATGGAGGTGTTGTTATAGAAATGAAATAACCAGTATTAAATCAAATATCTTTCATCACTGGATACAGTATTTTAAGTGGGCATAAAATATTTAACAAGTGGATAAAATAATAATATATATAAAATATTTGATACATTTTTTTCTGATGCAGACAAAACCTGCGAAAACCGTTCTACACATTCTGCCATTTATACGATATTTGAATTGTAATTGTAAGATTCAAAAATGCTTTTATTCAAAAATGCTTTTTAATCGAAATCTCACCTAACGAAATGACAACATTCAATTTTTGATAAAAGACTTCATTTCGATGTACAGTAACTTATCTGAAAATTAGAAAAATAAACAGGCTCTACTGGTTGAATTTAATGGAGCTAATATATATATATATATATATATATATATATATATATATATATATACAAGTCAACATAGAAGTCAACACTTAGAGGCGACAGTCTGTTTCATGCTATATGCAATCGTCAGGCCACATATGCTGTTATTTTTCTCGGCTATTTATATATATATACGGGTTAGTGGTGCATTGTGGGTATTCTATTATGGCGGTTATTTTACCGGAAGTCGTTTGTTTATTTATTTGGGTCAAATTATATTGCTTGTTTTTATTTTTTTGTTTCTTATTTATTTATTTATTTATTAACGTAGTAAAAATTTGTTTATATCACTTATTTAACAGTTTTGTTTTGGTTTGAGAATTTAATTAAAGCTATTTGTTCAATTTTGGGGTTGATTGTTGTAGTTCATTCTAACTATTATTTTGACGGGAACAGTTTTTAAAATCGAAAACCGAAAAGAGAAAATATACAAGTAAAATAAATTGACCTAAATTCATCCAAGTAAGTAAACAAACCAATCCCAAATAAAGGTAATCAATTAAAAACTGTTCCCGTCAAAATATATATCTCGTATATATATAAATAGCCGAGAAAAATAACAGCATATGTGGCCTGACGATTGCATATAGCATGAAACAGACTGTCGCCTCTAAGTGTTGACTTCTATGTTCACTTTTATATTTACACACGCTCTATCTCTGATATTGAGCACTTTATTCCATACATATAGCAAACCTTAAGACTATATTTCTTTATATATATATATATATATATATATATATATATATATATATATATATATATGATAAAAAATGTAGTTTTAAGTTATGCTATATTTATCGGTTAAAGTGCTTAATATCAGGGATAGTGTATGTATTAGGTTGGTGCAAAAATAATGACGTAATAATGTCGTTTTTGACGTTAAAAAACACGTCAAAAAACGACATTATTAAGTCATTATTTTTGCACCAACCTAATAAATATATAAGTGGACATTGAGGTCAACACTCAGCGGCTACAATCTGTTTCATCCTTAAACTCTATTGTCAGACCATGTGTCATATATGCTGGTCTGTGGTGCATTATGGGTAGGTCTATTGTATTATTTTAACGGTTGAGTGTGCAGTCGAAGCTATTGAATGGAAATAATGCAGTTTTGTGTCTATTTTATAGTGTTGTTAACTTTTTACTCATTGATTTATTGATTATTTTATTATTTATCATCGGTTTTTAATATTACGGTTACTTGTGTTTATGTATGCGTACTTGATTTCTTCATTTGTTTATTATTTACTAATATGCGTTTATGCGTGTGAGCAAAATATTTTAACAAAGTTAAATACAGAATAGCAATGCCTGAATTTCGGAAATAAAGTGTTATTGTTTATAAATTGAAGCGTTTTTTATTAGCATCCTCATATTTATTGTTTTATCATAAGTTTTTACGCGAAGAATATACTGGGACTTAATTAAACAAGCGTGAATTCTAAGAATTTACTATACACGCAAGTATATACTTAAATTTCAGGGTACACACCCACACATATCCTTACATACACATCCCCACATATGTCCTACTTGTGAAAATAAAAGAAATATTAGATATTTATTGATTTTCGCTATTATTATTTCCCCTCTCATTACATTAACTTTCTTTTCGTTTGCAATTTACAACGCAAATAATGCAACATTTTGTTTTTTGAAAAATATTTTCGTTTTCTTTTTTGATATCGTTAATCTGAAAATATCAAGAAAATAACTTTTCCAGATGAAAATGAAATTAAGAACTTTTTTCAAAGTAACCAAGCAGGTTTTCTGTCTTTCTTCTTGACACCTTCGAGGCAAACAGGAATGTCGCCATGTTGTGACGTCATCAATCTAACAACCTGTTTCATTTCGTTTTCACAAGAAACCAAATATTTATTTTTTTGTCGTCAATGTCATTTTTTTAAAATTCCCTTCGATTAATACTCCTACCGACAAGAGCTGATCTAATTAATATCATTCTCTTCTGCAACATAGACGTCTACGTAACTAATATAATAGCTATTATCGTTTTTTTCTATTTAATATATTTGGCAAACAAGATATTCTTTTATAAAACACCGTAGAAATGCGTATAACATTATAGGTTATCCAGACCAAAAGCGGGATTGTATTGAACATTGGCTTCTATCTGTTTTTTTTTATAATTAGAGAATATCTCATTTTCCACCGACCTTGTTTTTAAAAAAAAACGTATGTCCTTCTGGTGATTTTAACTTTAAAGTTTAAGCTTTAATATCAATTTTTAATCCTCATCTGTAAGATGAGAAAGGAAAAGATTTCAGATATGGCGTTAGTTTCTGTTAAATATTATTATTAGGTTTTATTATTCCATGAGTTAATTATTCTTAACGAACAAAATCTATAGGCGAAAATCCGAACGTTCCCTGATACCGCTATTAATCTGCTATAATTACCTCAATCTTCTTTGGGCATTTATGATGAAAAAAGCAGATTATTTTGAGGTGAGTCATGATTGGTAATGTTTTCAAAATCTGAATAAAGTCAATGTTATTAGCTGATAATAAGTGAGATGAACATACTGTAGCGATAGGGATTACCATTGTTGTTTATTTCCGACGGGATCACTAAATATGTAGCGGTTGTATTACCATTGTTGTTGTGAACATCGAAAGACGGACGTCGAGATTGTCATTATTGTAGTGATTGTGTTATCAATATTTAACTTTTGGCTAGGAAAGATGAGATTAAGGACAATGCGTAACGCAATGCAATTTATATTTGACGTAAATAGCACATAGAATAAAATACAAAACTGAACGGAATGATTTCAAAACATAACAATTAAATTTATTAATGTTTGATGTACATACATGCGAACTGAAAAGGTAGGACAGAGTCGTGTCCCTTTGATTAGGTATTAGTTGTACCGAAGTTCATATTAAGAAGAAGTAATATTAAACTTGTAATTTAGAAGAATAAATTTTGGAATTGTGAATTCTAAAGTTGGTAAAAGTTCAGAAGTGATTTCAGAGTTCGTGAATGTTGGGGATTGACTTTAACGTCTGGCCAGCAATGACTAAGGCGGGAGTTCTTGAAGGTTTCATCTTGACACTTGGTAGCAAGCAAATGAGACGTGCGAGAGAGATGAATGAAAAGAAAACTACTACTCGAGGCAGTTTACATGTGTTGAGTTTATATAATGGTCGTGAGGCTCCCAGCATATGAGCGGGAAAACAGATTGGTCGCGTGCGGGCAGTTTGATTGGTCGGAACTGACCAATCAGCAAGCTAGATTGGAGGTGATTGATCAATGAATACTTGTTATATTTGTATGAGAGTAGGATGTTACTTACCAGATAGGAAGAGTGCATTTCCTAAAAAGAGGTAAAGCTGGTTTGTTGTGGAAGATCCCACAATACTTTTCTGTACGTCATTTTACGATGGCTGGTGATGAGAAAGAAAGCAAAATTGCTTATTCGTAATCTGAATATGTCCGATCATGTCCATATTGCAAACACAGGAAGTGACGTTTTCCCCGTATGCTTGTGTAGGGATTTAAGGAATCATGACATTCCCATGAATAGTGAATGACACAAGAAGGAAAATCGCCTTTCTTCATATGATTAGATTTGCAGATTATTAATATAGAAGTGATTTGTTTTGATTTCATGCCACTAATAAACTCAGTAAATATCATCGCTGAACAGAGTCTATAGTGGTCATTCTAATGCTTTTGAATGAAAAATGGATCATAAAGATCGTTTGGAAAAGACAAAAAACAGCAAGATAACAAATGCAAGCCGGATTTCTCACCGTCTCTATACGGTTTGGCCACTTCCTTTTTGTTTGAATCAAACATCCGGGAACGGAAAGAAGAAATGAAGACGTAAGTTGTTTTAAGTCAGCCTTTCAAATTCATTTGCTTTCAGACGGTTAGCTCTTTAAGCAGATGCCCAGGAAATCAACCGTCTTTTCCTCTTGGAATGCTAAAATGCTGTGCCAAAAAGCAGCTTTAATGAAATCTCATATCAATTATTTTCATATCGTAGCCATCTGGTAAAAACACAATATGGAAAGATGTTTCCTAGATATTACAGTGTTGTAGAGTAATGGAACATTTCTCGTGAGGTCCGAGTTCCAGTTTTGACATAATCTTACATTTACAATGTCAACAGGGAAAATCAAACTGATGAAGAAAAACTTACAACGAAAAATGTTTCGCAACAGCTGTGGCATCCAGTGAGCATCGAACTCATTATAATCATATTAATCTCTGCGGCTTGTTAACCATCACTTTGCTGCACAGAGTATACATACAGCATAAATCCCAGATAGATAGTGAATAAGTTATTATTCGTTAGAGACAAGAACAAAAATTTGGAGCTCCCACTAAAGGCAAAACTAAGGATTTTTAGTGAAACTATCCTGCAAATTTTGGCTCTACGGTAAGTGCCTATCTTTAATGCCAGAAATAGTGCTACTCGTTATCACTATTCAGATAATATAAATTTTGCAGGATGTCTAAAACAGATTTTAGGGATGTCGATTTTTAAAAATCCACCTGCTTTCAATATTATTTTCCCCTTACTACGCGACATTCCCCAAGCCAATGGATATTTTAGTCGTATTTTTAGCTTTTTTTCTCTTTTCGATGAGGTATTACTTCGCGCCCTACAACATAGTCTTCTCCTCAGTGAAAAGCAAGACACTAAATAGAGTCAGTTGCGAGCCGCGCCATCATGTTGCACAAAAGGGCTGAGTGGTGGCAGTGAATAAATAATCAAATATATTGAAACCTGGATTCATGTTTTCATTTCTAGTTGTGGCTTTATATTACTTTTCGTTCTTTTGTGAACGTACATCGGACGTTTCCAAGTTTTTTATTCACACCAACACAGTGAGAATCAAAAGATACGTGGGTGATTTGTTCAATCGGTGAAAAATTGAGAAAGAGAGAGGGAGGGGAGAGAGAGATGAGAGCGAGGCAGAGAGGGGGAGAGAGTGGGGGGAGAGAGATGATAGAGAGACAGTCCGGTTGTATGTTTAAACTTCACCCAATTATCGATGATTAGGTTCAAATAGAAGCAAAGATGTCGAATGTTTTATTTTCAAATATTACATTTCACGTGGCAAAAGGCCAAAAAGCGGGTCGGGAAAACTTGGCCGACACTAACAATCCTACACTTAGTTAATCTGGTTCATTCATTGCAATTTACTCATACACTACAAGAAGTCATTCATCGCCATTCAATCCAGCACACAATTATCGCATATTCACAGGGATCCTACTAAATCACCAATGATATAAAAAATATATACAATTGTTTTTATTTTTTTATTATTTATTTATTTTTTTTTAGTTTTTATAAAATTATACAAAATTATCACATGAAATGAGGAGGATAGGGAGTAACGACTAACAAAAATAAAATACAAAAAAAAATTCAAACTAAAATTAAAATATGTTAGTAGGGCCCGTCCATCCCACGAAAAATAAGAGTACCCACTGTATTGCGCCACTAAACAGAATCAAGCAGCTATGGTCAAGGAAGAGACAAAATAAATTACGCCTTTTTTGTTTAAGTAATTTTTATTGTCTTTAAATTTCAACTTCAAAATAGCGTATAATGGATCTCATTAAAACTATATACATTTTTTTCTTTCTTTCAGGATATTATAGGTCCATTGTCAGTTCTTAGTTGAACGTCAGTTTTATTTTTCTAGATGGTCACGGTGTTGAGGACCGTGTAGTTTGTTTAAGTGTTGTTGTATTAGAAACACGTGCTGTTTATTTCCTGCTAGAAGGTCCAACTACAAGAAAATGGCGGACTCACGTTGAATCCAACCGAAGATGAAAGAGGACAAACAAGATCGATATATATATGTCAACAAATATATGTATTAAACAACACAATTTTATAATGGACATAGACAATAACATCTGCGTGTGTGTAAACGTTTGTGTCTCTTCTTTGGTGAATGTTCGTACGTACTTGTATATGTGTATAATGTTCATGGCGTCTCCCACAAATGGGAAGACGCGGATCTTCTAAGAGATCTTGCATTGTAGTCGCTGAAATGAAGAAATTAAAGCGAGAACGAGACGAGAAGTTACCCAGTATTTATAGTGTAGGGAGAAAGACCCCTAGTGAATAATTAGGGAATTAAGGAAGAGCTAACTCCGACAACAGAATCATTTGGGCAATGTTTAATAACAAATGGAAATTGTATTTTTCCCATTACTTGAATGTTAATCTCTATATCAAGATACTCAGCCTCACCTACCAGCAATTGCTGCGGCCCCCTCCTAAAAATAACCTTGGTACAAACAACGTGTTTTTGAAGAAGGATTACTCTTACTTGAAAAATAATTAGACTTTCATTCAACAAGGATTAACATTAAACGTAAATCAGGAGGTCATTTTTGACTTAATAGAACTGATTTAAATTGATTCAAACAGTTTTCCGTGAATCGCCAAAGTTTATCAATATTTTTTATTTCGAGAGGGAGAGAGAGAAAATGATCAATTTCAAAGAAAACACATCTGCTGAGAGAAGAGTTGTTGGTATTTCTTGCAGAGGCAACTCTATTGTGTATCTCTTGTCTGAAAAGAATCGACAATTTGAATCGCCATGAAGTTCAACTGTATTTGACCGCCAGCAAAGATGAAGTCTTACAATTCTCTTATTGTCAAAGAAATCCATTTCTACTTTTCATTCGCCGAGAATTCTGCGAGCTTCTTTTTGATTCAGACATCCTGAATTTCGTCGTATCATGTGTTGACCAAATTCTTGAAACTTCTTTGAGTTTATATTTAATAGTAAAAAAAAAAAAAAATCGAATCTCGTTTCGTATCACTATTTTCATGAGTTAATCTGAATTGGAATTTGTTGTCTTATATGTAAATGACAAGCAGGAATCTCTTCACAGGAATTATCAGTTAACGAATCCTGATTAAAAAAAAAAAAAATTCTCCTTAAGTTTAAAAATCTCTCCAGATTTATCCACTTGTTCCAGTAAACATCAAATGGAATCCAACTGACACTTGATTCGATTATTTATTGATACTTTTCTTTTTTTATCTGAGATTTTTTATTTTTTATTTTTTTATTTTTTTTACTTCGGTATCAATGTATTGCTTTCCAAAATGAAATAGATTAATTAACCTTAACAGAGTCCGATTCTTTACATAAAAATGAACAAATCTTGTGTACTTGGGATCTACTTCACTGTGGATACACTTGACTGGGGATGCCCTTGACTCAGGAAGTACATTTCTACCGCGGCCGACAATAGAATAAGGGTCATGAGGATGAACAATTAAAGAATAGAGAAATATAGAAAAGGCTTCGTTAATCAATGAAGATCGGCGTACACGTCAAAGAAGATAAGAACAATTCAATATGGCATCTTATCACTGATCAAGGACGCAAAGGTACGGACGTTTAAATAGTTGCATAAGTACACACACAAAAACACACACACACACACACACATATAGTCATCTACAGTTTCTCAGTGCTCAGTGTAATCAGACGCTCGATTGCTTCAAGAAACCCGACTGATTTGACATCAGTCAGATATCTTACCTCTAGGCCATCTTCGCTCGGCAGAAAGGAAGGTAATTTTAACGTTTTTTTTTTTTCTATACGAAATACGCCAGCGGCTTGGAGAACTCAATTCAAATTACTTGAAGAGTAACGAAGAGTGATATATATATATATATATATATATATATATATATATATATATATTAGGCGAAATATGAACATAAACATAAACATTTATATTTACATACGCTCTATCTCTGATATTGAAGACTTTATCCCATAAATATAGCACACCTTAAAATTATATTTCTTCCTATATATTAGGCTATGACGTTTTTTACCCCTATTTTCTGTGTTATAAATCGATGAACTTTTGTTCAAAAGTAATGAAAAAGGTATTATATTGTTTTAGTTCTTGGAAAAGGTCACTCCAAATCGAAAATTAGATAATATACAATGAGGCTAAAAAGTGTAAATATTTCAGAAGTTTTATTTTCCAATTTGTTAATTATGTAATTGGATAGTACTTAGGTATTTTTAACGCATTTCACAGTTTATAGCTATAGCATAAAATGAAAACTTACAAATAAACAGAAACAAGTTCTAAAAAATCCCATAAAGTTCTAGAGGCTCACCAGGAGTCCTAGAAGTTTCCAGAAAGTAATTTTACTCCTATACGTCTATACGATTTTGGGAATTTCGGGGTGGGGCAGACATTTTTTTCAAAGGTTAACTGAATTAAACCTTACTTCATTATTTTTGAACAAAGGTTCGTCGAACCATGATACAGGAAATCAATTATTTTACAAAAAGACATAAACCTAACACACACACATATATATATATATATATATATACACATATATATATTTATTAAAGACATTTTTATGTTTAACGTTCTTTTTTTAGAGATAGAAGTATTTAAGTAAATGCTCTGTTTATAATAAACAGTATTAAATAACATTTACCGGCCTGAATGTCCGAGAAATTTTCATAGAAAATATTCGTCCTTTGACAGGATTCGAACCTGCATCCTATACGGAACCGTCATTTATCTTCACGTGCCTAACCGCTCGGCCACAAAGGATCGTTCGGTTGGCAAGGTCGAATTTACTGCTCATAAACTTCAATATATATATATATATATATATATATATATATATATATATATATATATATATATATATATATATATATATATATATATATATATATATATATATATATATATATTTCGTTGCCGATGTAGGAAATGTATAGACATATATATCTAAGTTTATCACAGACATACTGATCGCATTTGTCTTGCGTTCACTGTAAATAAATGCTCAGTTTTCTTACCAAGCTGCAATGTCAAAACCTACAGACATCTAATTAATATCATATCCCAGCCTGATTAACAGTGGTTAAGTGACGTGGGGTGAATTTTTTTTTTTTAGATATACGGTTCACCTTGTACAAGAGAGCCAATCGAGGTAGAGGTTGATGGTGTAAAAGGTACAGACTATGCAGATATGTGGGGACGATAACGGTTAAGTTTAGCAGGAAGAAACTGCTCAAGTTAAACTCACAATGGAGGGAATGAGCGTGGGTTTGTACAATGCGCGTGGCATGCCCGGTCCGAGCCGTGAAGGTTAGAACTGGTGCAACTAAATAAAGACTGTAGTTCGCCTGGGCACTTTACATGGAAATAGCGATCGAACAATGAGAGGCTTGCGACGTTTCGTCTGTGAGAAAGCGGGTTGTAGGAAGAAATATAATTTGTCAACCACAATGACGCACAGACGCTTTTGAGCTCCACCGAGGCTTTTAAATGAAAACTGGGCTGCTAATGCCCAAATATGACAGCAATACTCCATCTTAAGCCTAATCTGGCTCTTGTAAACAGAAAGGATAGCACAAGGAGTCAGATACTTGCTGGAGCGGTACAAGGAACCGGCAATTTTTACCTGCATTTTTAGCGATGCATCGTGTGTATGCGTTCTAATTGAGGTCTGCGTTGAGCTTAAGGCTCAATAGTCGCTCAAGGCGCGGAGCCTCCCTGAAGGACATTAGTCGTTTTTTGATTGTATCAATCTCAGCACGTTCCAGGGTTGTCCATAACTGAGTCATGCCTGCTGATTTTGGCTGCAGGCAAATTATCGAGGCTTGCAACATGTTCAACGGGGTTTAAATTTATCAACTATCTGGAAAATATCCAAGTCTTCCTGTAACAGTTTTTTGTGCATTATGGGAGTCGTTTTCTCTTGCTAGAACAAAAGTGAAAAATGGTGAGTATAAAGGAATTCAAATGAACTGCAGTAGGATCTATGGATACCACCATATGTCAAGACTTCCGGTTTCATTACTGATCCTGGTGAACACTAGTAGAGCACTCACCCAGCACATTATTACAGAGCAACCACCATCTTGCACAAAAGATTACTGACAGACTGAATCCATAGGCGTTTGACTTGAAAAAGCTGGTGACGTGGCTCGTTTGACCAAGCAACACGGCGCCAGTCTATCACGGTCTTATGGTAATTTTTTGTGGCAGTAATCGGTGCCGCGATATCAGTAATGGTATCCTTGTCGGTTGACAATTACAAAATCCTGTGGAATGCCGTGCACCGTGCGTTGAGTAATAGATTGTTCAACATCAGTACTGGATTGAGAAGTGATTTGAAGCAATGTCCGCTTTATTGCCTGGTTCTCAATTTTGTTAATCATTGGTTCTGCCATTCCTGAATCATCCGCCCGACCCACAGTTTCCAAAATGCCATTGATACCCGCCTAGAATGCACATATCCCTGATATACTCTTTCTACTATAGCCTGAATCAAATCACGAGTATTCATAATCTTGGAGACAAAAGTGCTCCATCTTTGTGGATCAAATAATTATTCTGAACTTAGACTTAATTAAACTTATGACGTCACACGCATACATATTCTGGTTGAGTCCATATTTAAAAAGGTGGTAAAAAGCGAAATCCGTTACCGTACTGTTGTCATACATACATATAAGAGAATGTGAGATGGAAATAAAAAAAGAAGAAAAATAGTGAAAAAGAAAGAAAGACAAAGAGAGGACGTAAGATATAGAGAAAATAGAAAGACAAAGAAATGACGTCAGAAAGAGAAAAAAAGAAAGAGAAAACAGATAAAGGGTGCGATAGAAAGCAAGCAAGAAAGAAATTAAGGTAGAAAGAAAGAAACTATTCCTATTTTGTAGCTGATGTAATTAGCCAGGAATGCTTGTGATCGGTTTTCCAGCTGGGTTAAAGGTCAGAATATCAAATAGGATCGAAAGTAAAAATACTCATAGTGTTTTTTTTAATATTGCTGAAAGTTCCCAAGTAGGTATCTACGCGGACGACACTACTATTTACTCCTACCACAAAATAAATCTAGTGTGGCTGACAAAACTAACCTGGCCGTTTGTCACGAAAAGGACCACCAATTGGTTGTGAACCACGGTAGGAATTGGCCTCAAAAACAAAACTGCTCTCTATTACTCACCACAGAGAACTACCCCCCCCCATTAGAATGTCTGACGCTCAATTTCAGGAGAGCAACTCTTTGCGACTGTTCGGTCTCACATTGACTGCTGACCTGTGATGGGACAAATACATTGAGTCAATAGCTTCGTCCACTGCAAGAAAAGTTGTCTCCCTGTGCCGCGCCAGGAAATTTTTCTCGCCGGAGTCAATCATTCAAATCTACAAATCAACCATTCACCCTTGCATGGAGTATTGCTGCCATATATGGTCTGGAGCCCCTTCTGTTTGTATCAAGGTCCTTGATAAAATCCAGAGACAGATATGCAATGTAATTGGCCCTGATCTGGCTTCTCGTCTGCATTCGCTCTCTCACAGACGTGCCGTCGCCTCCCTCTGTCTTTTTTACAAATACTTTCACGGTAATTGCTCTGGTGGGTTGCTTTCGCTGGTTCCCAAACTTCATGAATTTCAGCGTTCAACTAGGCTGGCATCACTTTCTCACCCTTTCACTGTCGAAACTGTTAAATGTAGCTGTCTCTTCTACTCCAATAGCTTCATATCTCCCTCCCCATTTCTTGTTTCTCTGATAGCTAAAATCTCAAACTATTCAAATGTAATGTCAATCAACGTCTCCGGATGCCTTCATCTATCCCCTATCCTTCTCCTCATCCTTTCCTCTATCACTCCTATTTGGTCTCACTCTAACTCTCTGTAACCTCTTGCGTGCTAGTGGCTTCCCGCCTTGCTTGGGGTGAAACGCTTAAAAAAAAGAAAAAAGAAACAATCTTATATTTCCCCCACTTGATCTTATATTAAATATTTATAATTGTTTTTCAAATCTTAAAAAGACAAGAAAAGATTCGTTAGAAAGTAGAAAATTGTTCTCGTTATCAATAAAACTATTCATCGGACGGTTACCCTTTCGTTTGTGGCTCGTGAAAACAATGCTTAAACAGTTGCTCAGCGGATTTGTGAGCATATGCATATACTTGTGATAATAGGCATAGATAATCTAGATTTATCTGCATGCATGTACAGGGTGAGATGGATAAAATGTCTAATTACTAAAATTACACAAGAAAAACTTGAAATAGTAAAAAGTAAATTTATTCAATAAAATTGCCACTGATTTCAACCCACGGATTTTAGACAAACTTCGGAATCTCCCGCAACTCTTCTAGGCAGTCTCCTTAACCCAGAGCAGCACTACCTCCTCCAGGCGCTTGATGTAGTTCTCCGTGTTGAAGCTGAGTCCCTGTTGGAAGATGAATGGAAGCATAACGTCGCCATTACTAGTGATAACTGCAAAAAAACTTCGTGATCACCATTATACTCATCCAATTCTTTCGGAATTCTCTGCACTATCCTCAGATTGACACCGAAACACTTTGAAATGTTTTTATTGGGGCTTCCGGCGCGAATACCAAGCAGTACAGCATGCCGTTTCCAAATTTCTGGCGGAGTGAATTGCATCATGGTGCTCTTTTTCTCACAGATGGTGCCCAACTTACCCTACTATACTCTGTAGCCGACAAAATCAAAAGAAGACAACGCGCATGCGCGAAATTAAAAATATAAAATGGCGTCAATTTACCCATTTCACCCCGTATATTTATGTATAGGATGTTTATATATGTGTACGTGCATATTCAGTTGTCTCCTTTCTGTTTCGTGATAGAAAAAAAAAATGTGAAACGAAACTTAAATAATAATCAAGATTTTTTCAACTTAAACGTAAATTTTTTCCAATAATTCAAATTCGGATCAAAAATTAAATATTTATCAGCCTTTAAAATCCGGTTCTGTTCATAGGCTTTCTTAAAGTCATCAATAATAATGGGCGTTAACTTGCTACGATGGCCCATGGCTTATATATATCGGTTCTCTGGCTTGGAATGAGAATGAATCAAATATAATTCTACTTTTGGAGATGACAACATAAATATATTTGATTACCATGTTCCTAAAAACAAGAAAAATTGTGATGCTATGTTTGCAATCAATGCAAAGGAACTTAACCCATACGTAATGTTAAGCCCTTATAACTAAAATAATAGGATTGATAGCTAACTAGCTAGCTAGATACAAAAACAGGGTGATAGGTTGAAATACAGACATGAATAGACTGACATAGACATGAGCCAATTTTCAGGGGACGTACAAGTTTGGGATGTGATATGCCAATTTTGTAGCGAGATTGTTTGTATCTAAAAAATCAGCTTCCGAAACACGTACTTTTCTTGCGATCAAACTACAATAGGCAACATTGAGAAGATGCATCGATTTTCTGAAGTACTCGAATATGGTTTGATGTGCTCTCCTACTGAAAGTTTTTTTCCAGATATATCCTAACATGTGCAAAAACTACAAAGCACTCACAAAGACATATATGTTTGGGTGTGTATAAAAAGACATTTGAGATGTTACTGCTATTGTGGCCTCTTTGACGATGCAAGTGCCAGCTTATTGTGTGACAAAAACAATTTCGTTCGTGTCTTGCATCTGCTTCTGTCTCAGCTCTTGCACGCTGAGCAGATCTTATTCACCTGTGACACACGAATGAAAAAAAAAAACAAAAAAAAACAAAAAAACAAAACAAAAACAAGAAAGAAAGAAAAGAAAAATGTAGATTGATTCACGCCAACGTATCCGTAAGCAAAACACTTTCACTTGTTGGCAGTTAATTCTTCCAAGCAGTGACAGGTTTTAAAAGCCACTTAAAAAGCGAGAGCGAAGGAGGAGGAGCAGGGAACGCATCTTTAAAAATAATCTGAAGAGAATTCTCGCTGCAAGGCAATCATCATTGTACACAATTCTCATAAATCAGTGACAGTAAAAGTCATTCTTGACGATGTGCTCGAGGAATCTGTAATCTTTTCTAAAAGTTAACATTGTCCAACAACTTCCTAAATAGCAACAATAATCAGGATCGGAATGAATGACGTCAAGTCGAAAATAAAACCCTGTAACAAATGTTAGAAACCGATGAAGCAATAAATGTACTCCTTGCAGTTAAATGGATCTTAAGGAATATAGACAAGATTAGGTGAAAACTGCAGGGCATTGGGAATTATGCAAAGGTTTTCAGTTCGATCATACGAACAAATATTATGAACATGATGCAAAAGTTGTGTTTGAAAATAAAATAATAAAGATTGTTTACAAGGGAGATTGAAACGGATCAAGTAATGCAAGCAACGTACTAACGCCTAAAATCAATGGTAACGGCGATCGTCATGATAGCCGTTTCCTTATAAGGAAACATTCGGCATTTATTAACCGAATCAGCAGTTCCATTTCCAGTCAAAATTTATAAAATCTTCCTCTTCAAAGATTTTTTTCAGAAAAATAGGCTTCACAAATCCAGTATCAGTTATTCTTTCCAGTATTGATGGGGTTTCCTTCCTAGCCTTTTGTTTGAAGTAGCATGAGACATCAAAATCTTGATTATGTTATTATTTTCTCTTTGAGGTACATCTGATATCTGTTTTAGTTGTTGCTGCCGTTGAAAGTTGTCTATGTTATTTGGTCAAATTGTGAATGGAATTGTTTTTAGCGCACCAAATGAAGAAAGTTTTTTTTATTTAAAGGTTAAGAGTTTGTACGAATATTGAGAAAATTGTGGAACGTAAAGCTGACAGTGATATCTCTAATTATAATTGCATTTAGAAAAGAGATGAGAAGAACAGACTATATTCGGATCCAACAGCTTTTAATGGAGGAAAGGAACGTGACAGAAATGAATTCCTAATTCTCAAACATTTTCCAAAAAATAATTTAACTTTTTGGAGAAGTATAGAAATAGTTATTTTAAAAGAATTATCTAAGATCTTTAATTAAAAACACTTTTTCAAATTCCTCATGCAACAGAGAGCTGTTTGTGGTAGACTATGATATCGTTTTAGAAGCGGCTATTAACAAAAAGGAGATTCGAACTTAGAAAGTTAAGCGTAGAAGATCCACTACGATAATTCAAGTACATAGCAAGTCTGGAAAGTCAAAAGATTACAATAAAAGGTCGACTGATAACAACATCAAATGCTAACTCCCCAACAACATCAGTAAACACAAAAAAGACTGATAATGATCCCGTTCGGAATATTAACGCCCTCTGAAAGGTGAGATCTCAGTTGTAAGCATGAATAAAATGATTTATCTTTAAATCTCGTTCTGCGTTTCTCTTTCACTTTGAACTTTGACCCGCTCATAACAACGGCTATAATTCGATACGTCGAACAGACAGAACGGTTAGTGTTAGGGTTAATAAAAAATAATCATCCTGCCGACCCTATCGTGATATATCAAACAATCAACCAGGCAGATATGCCCAGGAAAAATCTACTTACTCAAGATATACGTATGGAAATTGCTCTCTCCTCGCTATATATATATATATATATATATATATATATTCAGTTATATGGATATGAGTTTGTGACCCTGGGTTTCAGGTTTTTGCGATCAGCAAACAAACTTTTGGCTGATGATCGCAAAAGCGTGAAACCCAAGGTCACAAAATCATATCCATACAAATGAATATGTTAGCTCTATCACTGATATTGAACCCTTTCCACTAAGTACTGCACATACAAAATAATATATATATATGTATGTGTGTGTGTGTGTGTGTTTGTGTGTGTGTGTGTGAGTAGTGCACATACAAAATTATATATATATATAAATATAAAAGTGAACATAGGAGTCAACACTTAGAGGCGACAGTCTGTTTCATGCTATATGCAATCGTCAGGCCACATATGCTGTTATTTTTCTCGGTTATTTATATATATACGGGTTAGTGGTGCATTGTGGGTATTCTATTATGGCGGTTATTTTACCGGAAGTCGTTTGTTTATTTATTTGGGTCAAATAAATTATTAGATAAATTATTAAATAAAAGATCAGAGCTCATCTCAAAATACAGGCATGAAAATAAATTTTTACTACGTAACTTAAAAAATGAAAAACGGGAAAAATAAAATAAAAACAAATAAATATACTAATAAAAAAAACAAAAATTGAAATAAAAAATAATAAATACTATGTTACTTAAAAATCGAAAACCGAAAAGAGAAAATATACAAGTAAAATAAATTGACCTAAATTCATCCAAGTAAATAAGTAAACAGACCACTCCCAAATAAAGGTAATCAATTAAAAACTGTTACCGCCAAAATAATAGTTAGAATGAACTGCAACAATCAACCCCAAAGTTGAACAAATAGCTTTAATTAAATTCTCAAACCAAAACAAAGCTGTTAAATAAGTGATATAAACAAATTTTTACTACGTTAATAAATAAATAAATGAATAAAATAAGAAACAAAAAAATAAAAAATAAAAACAAGCAATATAATTTGACCCAAATAAATAAACAAACGACTTCCGGTAAAATAACCGCCATAATAGAAAACCCACAATGCACCACTAACCCGTATATATATAAATAACCGAGAAAAATAACAGCATATGTGGCCTGACGATTGCATATAGCATGAAACAGACTGTCGCCTCTAAGTGTTGACTTCTATGTTCACTTTTATATTTACACACGCTCTATCTCTGATATTGAGCACTTTATTCCATAAATATAGCACACCTTAAGACTATATTTCTTTATATATATATATATATATATATATATATATATATATATATAGATAGATAGATAGATAGATAGATAGATAGATAGATAGATGCTACGATTACTTTTGACTGATACAGACTCCCAATAACACTTCATTAGAAACAGACCAACTGGCGCTCCATTGCAGGCACCCTATGTCCGGTTGTATATATCACTACATTGCATAAATGGGAAAACGCAGAATATAAATGCATTCAAAAATTTAAAAAACCAAAACAAATAACATCCAAAGTTTCACCCGCGATCTTGATAATCGCCAGAATTGTGGCACTGCACGCCCACCCCCCCCCCCACCACCACAACGGAAGTGACGGAGATGCAACACTAATTTCACGTCGTTTGTGATGGCCGTGTGAATTGACATCCTGACATTGATATCGTCATTTCATGTTATGTGATTTTATTGACTCAGGATCAATAAAATCGCTTCAGTCTTGGTGATCAATATAGTTGTTGAGGAGTCCACCCCTTTTTTATACAAATGGACTCACCCAGTATATATACTACGGCTACGTGGAAACCCGAAAGAGCAAGACCGAAGAGTCAAGTCCAGAGTGACAGAGTAAAAGGTTGTAGGTAACCGGAAGAGTGAGCGTGAGGTAACAGCGTTGTAGGAGTCACAGTGAGCGAGCACGTAGACTCAGTAAGAAGTCATAAAGCGATACTTCAATACCAAAGACTGTATAAATATTTTGCTACTAACACGTAATCCTGGAACTACTAACCTGCTTTACCAGTTTTGTATTATTACGTTAATACATTATTTCCATATATTCATTCCTGGCGTTTGTTATTTATTGGTACCGGATTTCAACCCGGAATCCACAACAATAGTGATCAGGTGACGAGCACATCTGTTACGGTTGAACTCTCTTCTCTTCTTATATGGCCCACGTGACTCTGAAGTGACCACCCAAAAATGTTTACAATCATGTCATCTTCAACAGAAAGAGAAATGAGAATTTGGCGTATGCCGTGTAACATTATATTAAGCCTTATATGTCTATAAGTTTATCCCCGCTAAAAATGTATATTGAAATAAATGGTGCATTCACACACACATACACACACACACAGACATACACGCACACAGACATACACGCACACAGACATACACACACAGACACACACATAGAGGGGCGTTGGGTAAATTGTCACCATTTTATATTTTTAATTTTGCACGTGCGCGTTGTTTCTTTTTGATTTTGTCGCCTGCACAGTATAGTAGGGTCAGTTGGACACCGTCTGTGAGAAACAGAGCACCATGATGCGATTCCCTACATCATAAATTTGGAGACGTCATGTAGTGCTTGGCATTTGTGTCAATACGAACATTTCAGAGTATTTGGGTGTCAATCTGAGGACAGTGCAGAGGATTCGAAATGAGTTGAATGAATCTAATGGTGATTACGAAGGTGTTTGCAGTGATCACTAGTAATGGCGGCGTTTATGCAATGGGTAAATTGACGCCATTTTATATTTTTAATTTCGCACATGCGCATTGTCTCTTTTTGATTTTGTCGACTACAGAGTATAGTAGAGTCAGTTAGGCACCATCTGTGAGAAAAAGAGCACCATGATGCAATTCACACCGCCAGAAATTTGGAAACAGCATGCTGTACTGCTTGGTATTCGCGCCGGAAGCTCCAATACAAACATTTCAGAGTGTCTGGATGTCAATCTGAGGATAGTGCAGAGAATTCGGAAAGAGTCAGATGAATATAATGGTGATCACGAAAGTGTTTGCAGTTATTACTAGTAATAGCGGCGTTATGCCTTCATTCATCTCCTCGCAGGGCCTGAACACGGACACCTACATCAAGTGCTTTGAGAAGATAGTGCTGTCCCGTGTCAAGAGTGTGGTTGCTGGAAGATTCTATCTCTGGTAATAGGACTCTGCACCATGCTACACAAGCAGGAAGACATAGTCATGGTTGTCAGACAATTTCTGTGACCCACACCCCTTACATCTGGCCACCTAACTCCACAGACTGCAATCCCCTTTATTATTATGTGTAAGGCGCAGTTGTGCGAGTGACCAACAAAACTCCTTGTAATATCAAAGATGAACTGAAAGCAAGGATTATAGGAGCATTCACCAACTTAAACATGGAGACCATCCCGAAGAGTTACAGGAGATCCTGAAGTCGTCTGGTTGAAGCCAGTGGCGATTTTACTGAATAAATTTACTCTTTAATATTTCAAGATATTTTTGTGTAATTTTAGTAAATATATCTGTTAAAATGAGATGTCAATGTTATTTTCATTTTGGGGTAATTTAGTCGACAATCTATCCATCGCACATTGTATATATATTTGTTGAGTTCTGTTTCTAATGCTAATAGATTTAAGGACTGAAAGTAACTCAATTTTTGTGCATTCGACAGGCTCCAAATATTTGAATGTCTGTAGTGTATTCATATATATTAACCAACCAGTGACGTCGTACGAGACGCGGGGTATTCTTGTTGTCAGACGATCTTAGAATGAAATTTTGGAGGCTCAACTTCAGAATATGTTCAACAATATTTTTCTCCATTAAAAGTAATATTGAAAAATATAAATTAGCCAATAATTTTGTGATTAATAAATCTAAATATTAGATTCATGGAGCCTACCTGCTTATTATGAATATGATCAATTCTTGCTCACTAACCAGTTTTTCAGCTAAACTTTGATCAGAGTGTTTATTCGATCATTTATCACATAAACGAAACTGAAATTCTCACAATTACTTGCATCTTTCGCATCTTTATTCGAGTATACAACATTACAAAATAATGCTTAGCGATTGTTTGTTTATATGCGTTAACATTCGCAAACAACTCCCTGCGTTTATTTCATAAGGTCTACAACTACAGTTCATACACACTAAATCTGTCACATAAATCTAGTAAACCTGGCACATACGTGCATCTGCATACATATAGACGCATTTTCCGTTTATCCTATACTAACTCAATTCATTCAGTTGTACTGTAAAAAAGGATACACAAAACATGTTGTATGAAGTTGTTCACAAAGTATTTTTGTCATTTCTTTCACTTTGAAAGAAAAATAATACTCCATTAAATAAAAATTATTAGAATTTGTAGATCCGTGTTTGAAGATTAATTTAATTCTTCGTTTATACATGCATATTCCGCTACATATATGTGTGTGTGTTTTTGTGTGTGTTTGCGTGCGTGTGTGTGTGTGTGTGTGTGTGTGTATGCGCGCGTTTTGAAACGTTATCGGCCCGACAAAGCAAAGATGCGCTTTTGCAAAAAAAAAAGAAAAATAATAAAGATGAGAAAATCCATTGTTTTTGTGATTTGGTCAGATTGTAATAATTAGGTCAGACCGGTAATTTTTCAGCAGCCAATTGTATTAATAATGCAATCAAAATATGTAAAGTTTTAAATAACGGATAATATTACTAATTTTTATTTCTTTTCTCACATTTCTTTTTTAAAATTAATCTTTCTTCAACTTTT
The DNA here is from genome assembly GCA_963932145.1 of Acanthosepion lycidas. Lineage (NCBI taxonomy): Eukaryota > Metazoa > Mollusca > Cephalopoda > Sepiida > Sepiidae > Acanthosepion > Acanthosepion lycidas. The sequence goes on along the minus strand of OZ010583.1, from coordinate 1,605,182 downwards.
AATTGTTTAAATTTTATTTCAGGTTGATAAGGTATGAATTCGTTTTTTTTAAATAGTATTCTTTGTGTGTGTGTGTGTGTGTGTGTGTACGTACTTTTGTATGTGTGCTTCTATGTCTAAAAGCGGAAATACCAGTCAAAGGTGAATGATCATGAAAGCCATTTATAACGAAATGTCTGTGCCAATATAAAGAATCGATTCTTCCAATGTTCAACCACAGAATTACCAGCTGCACTCTGACCGTTGTCCATGTGAGAATCGACATTCACAAGAAATAAATGAATCAGGGGGAAATATATAAATGCAAATCCCTAATTCCTTTTCCGGAAATTGACGTAATTGGACAAGGGAGGAAATCTCCGAATTGAGTTCACGTACCTTTGTGTAGGAATTTCGATTTCATTTAGACGTAGCGTGGCTTGGAGATGTACTGCTTAGAGAAGTCAATCAATTCGGTGAATTTATTGTATAGGGAGAACATTTGACAGGGTTAATCAGACAGTGTCTAACAACTGGGTTGGAAATTCGAATCTGTTTGATTCAAATATAGTAACTAGAGGGACGTGTACAAATTATACAACTGATGCTAATAAGATCTAAATAAATGTGGAATTCTTGCCGGAATTTTCTTGAAATTGTTTCCTATCTGGGAATTACTTAAGATATTCATTTGCATGAAGCACTTTTAATCCAAGAACGGATTTGATTGTCAATATTAAATATATTATAGCAATCAACATTACAAATTAATGTCCATATGAAGTAAAATTTTTCTTCTAAGTTCATTAAATAAGAACTGCTTTTGTTTTCTCATTTTTTTCGTCGATTCTATTTCGTTGCTGCCTCACAGAATGAAATTGGTGTTATTTTTTTCATTTTATTCTTCAATTTCAAAATTATTACAGAGTGAAGCATTTACACGTGGACAAAAAAACATAAACATTTTAAACAATATTGGAATTATATTTTAATATAGAAAGAGTTTCCAGCTATTTGACATTCGATAATTATTCTGTGAAACAATTAAATGATCCGCATAAAAGAAATATGTTTTATATTCAAAGTGAAGGTATAAACAACCTTTTTAGTTTCATTCGTTAGACACCTTCTGGGGTAATGGGAAATCACATTCTGCAACCTTTTCAGTAGCAAGTGAATATTTATAGGGTCAGATTGCTAGCTCGACCTTCAAGATGGATTTCGCTACAAGGCTAAATGCTATAACGATATTATTTTGGATTGAGGCAAAATTTGGATAAGTATCTTTTTCAACGGCATTAGTGCAAAGTGATTACAAACTGTTCCAATCAGAGTTAAAACTTGATTTACCGATTCCATTTTCAGTGTAATTAACCATTACGCCACCCACACTTCTCAATTTGTCGTTGATAAACACCAGATAAACGCCAGATAAACGCCAGATAAACACCAGATTTTACTTGAATCATTTAATTAATTGCAAACGATAAGCCTAAGTTGTATAAAATTAAAAAAATTCATAGATATTACAGACAAACCTATGATCTTATATATATATATATATATATATATATATATATATATATATATATATATATATATATAATTTAAATAAAAACAGACCACTTTAAGGTTCCATGTAATAAATTATTTCACCACGGCCCTTTTAAAGGAGTGCGTATCATCATCATTTACTTCCAAATGTTTAAACAAAAAATGAAAAGAAATTTACACATTTTTGACGGGTCGTATTAAGCATATGTAATTTAACGAAGTGAGGAAGTGAGCGGGGAGAGAGAAGACATGAGTGAGTTAGATGTGTACATGGAACCTTAAAGTGGTTTGTTTTTATTTAAATTATTTGCTCTGGATTTACATTAAGCTCTCTGGATTTTATCCTCCTTGGGCTTACCCATACGGATTACCTAGTTTTTCATAAACTAACTAACTAACTAACTAACTATATATATATATATATATATATATATATATATATATGCATGTATGTATATGTATATAATATTATTATTATTATTACATGACATTATAATAAGAACATACTGAAATCGCTACACAAAAGCTTTTATGTTTCAATAATTTGATTGTACTTGATTGTCATTTACTCACCATCGCCTGAAGAATAGTAGAATAAATATGACAGATACACATGACTAGTTTATATATTAAATCTTTTTCTACTAACTTCCCTGATAAGAAAGGCTGAAATTGTTAAATGAAAGAGCCTGTAACGCAATTAAAAATAAACCTTTCTCTGCCAATAGATAAAATGATAAATTCTATGTCACTTTTAACAATAATTTTTATAAACAAAAATTTGAGTTTATGAGTGGAGTTTTAGCTTGTCTTTTCTTAGTTTCTTGAATCTGGCCCATTTCAATGTATTTTACGTAAACAATCAAAATATTTCCGATATCCCCGCAAAACAACCTTAAGTGATTTTGTAGATAAACTAAATAAAGTCGAAAGTAACGATAGAATTTGTTTATGAAACAGAAACAAACAATACATGAACTTTCGCTAATATTATTTTAGACCGTAGTACTGATAATGACCTAAAACTAACTGTCTATCCCAAATGAACTAAAAGGCATAGAAAATGATTTCATAGTTTGACCATCTACCGTAAAATTGTGTCCAATTTCTTTCAACATTCTTGATATTCTATTTTATTATCATAATTATTAAGTAGCCCATACTTAATAATCAAAATGATAAAAACAAAAACAAAATCATAAGGAAACTGAATGAAATCGGCGAGATCACAAGCCCAGACACGTCTAAAAAAGTTTAAATTTAAACATTCAAAATGTCGGCATTCCAATCTCTTCAGCGTTTCCTATCGGTGTATAATTATAACTGACCTAAGGTGAGGGGAGGGGTTATATCCCACCCTTCCTCTTCCAACACTTAAAAAATTCCATCAACAAAATATTACTTTAGTCCTATGAACTATTCTAGAGAACAAAACGCGTTGTCATTCATTTGCCTCTCTCTCTCTCTCTCTCTCTCTCTCTCTCTCTCTCTCTCTCTCTGTGTGTGTGTGTGTGTGTGTGTATTAGGTAGATACTTACAGCAGAACTCTTAAATATGAAACAATATCCCGAATATTACAATATCTGGATAAACATTAACAGATATAATAAAAACAATACTTGAGTAGGAAAGAAGGAGGAAAGGAATAATGATATTTTTTTTTTACGGGTTCGAATTTTTACGTAATTTGAAGAACCTACATTTGCTACTCGTGTCAAAAGAATGCGCCATTTACTGCTCTAGCTTTTTTTTTTAATGTTCATTTCAATAAAATCGCACAATAAATCGATTCTCTTTTTTGATCCTCAATTTATCGAAGCATTTCTGCTCGCATTTTATCTTTGTTGGCCTCGTCAATTATTTAAAACAAAATGACAACTTTGTTTAAAAAGCAATCCTTTCAACAGTAATAGTTTGTTATATCCAAATTTCAATTAAAAAAAAGAAAACATTTTTTAGAGAAATTATTAGGCCTTATAAATGGCATTTCGACGTGCTATCATGGTTAGTAAGCTTGTCTTGCTATATCAATTACGTCTAGTGGTGAGGTCGATTCTTAATAGGTACCACATTTACGTCCTTGTGCCACTTTTACAGTACTCTTAGTAAAAAGCTATTAACGTTTATAATAATTATTTTATTTATTTCATTCGGAACGCTAGTCTTTATCTTGATGAACAACAGATCCATTTTCTTGGCGTTCTTATAACACCGATAATATTCTAATTTGATATCGGCTCATCTCGCATCATCTCGTATCATCTCGTATCATCTCGTGTCAAGTTGTACGTTATCGTCATTGCAAAGAAAAATCACTTATCGAGTCACTAAGAACATTAATTCAACACTTGCTCATGTTAATCATCGACTGTTGATCACGTGTAGAAAAACCAGCGACAAGTCAGTGATAAAATACGAAATCGAAGGATATCAACCGAGGTTTGGGAATCGGATATAAAAATGGATTAAAAAGAAAATAGCAGAGATTATTTTTTATTACAGCAGACACATTATTTTTGTTATGCTTTCAATATACGTATTCACTATCGCCCATAAATATATACCCGCTATAATTTTTAAATAAAAAGTTTTCTCCTAAAGGAAACACACAAGGTTTTATTTCTAATAGAATATTAAACAATCAAAACAATTTTATTATTTCGTATTTATTGCCAAACTGCACAGCATTGAAACATTGAAAAAAGTAATATGCAGCAGTTCCAAAATAAGTACGCACTTACAACAGAAGATACTTAAAATCAAGATTTTGTGTCTGCTTTTAATGTTTTTATTTTTTTTAAGCGGCTTTTTAGTCTCTATGATATGAAATTTACTAGGTTTTTACAAACACTTTTCTCAAATTATCATAGGTACGACCCTAAAACTCACTAAAATGCATTTCCATTTCTTTGTCACGTCTGATCTGGTGCTCCTGCTATGCATTTAGAGATTGTTGATAAAATCCAAAGAATAATCTGCAATATTCTCGGTCCTGACCTGGCATGTCGGCTCATCATTTAGAGTTGAAATAGCTGGATGTAACCGTAAGTTCTATGCTAACAATTTCTTCTGTCGAACTTCTCGCTTGTGAAACTCTCTTCCGGTTTTTTCTTTCTAGTCAACTTTGATCTTCAAAAGTTTAAATACAATGTCAATCGTTATTTTCTGTCTTTTTAAATTCCTGTTCTTCCCTCTCCTTAATAATGCTTTATTTTTCACATTCTTTCACACCCAGTAACCCTTTGCGTCTTAGTAGCTTTATTACCTTGCTTCAAGTGAAAGGATAAAAAAAAAACACACACACACACACTGCAATCTTTCAATTCTGTTTTTTCGAAGGATCATCATTTTTCTTCCTAAGCGTTTGAGTGAATATCTTTTCTATTGACGTAATATTCTGCATTCATGATTTCCTCGACAAAATGCCATCAGATATGACACAACCCCAGACCAAGACGTTCCCATCATATCCAGCCGCTGAGACCAAACACTTTACTCTCTACATCTTTTATCATTAGGCCACAAAACGTGCCAGATGCAATCCAATTTAAATAGGCTGATTTTTCTTTCATCTGACCAAATATGCATTTCTAAATTTTTAATTTTTATCGATAGTCTTCAGTGCAAAATTTTGTGTTTCAAATTTAAAAGCAGTTGACCTATGCGGTTATCAGCGATGTAAGCCTATGTTGTCCAGGGAATAATTTATGATTTTATCTTATTAGCAATAACCTGTTTTTTGTTTTTTTTTATTCTCCTGATAGAATGAATAGACTTTGGGATCAGCTTACATGCTCTTCCTCATCACTTTTGCATGACACTAAGTATTCCAATTTTTTTCCAGTTTTTTACAAATTTTGGCAAAAGTTTTTATCACTAAAATATCAGTCTGTTAGCTATTTTTGGTAACTGGTGTTTTGTTTGTGCAAATAAAGAAAACATTCCATAAAATCAGAACGTTCTTTAACAAGTGAAGTCATTTTAGAAATGCCTAACTCTGTGCTAAAAACTGTCTTTATAAAATCTATTTTTATATTTTAGTTTCTCATTATAGTCCTATTTGCTTTTCCGCGCCCCAAAAAATTCATTATATGACAAAGAACGAAATAAACTTCTTTCCTTGGGATTGAATTTATTTTTGAACTGTTACATATTCCTAGATTTTGTTACTCGAAACTTTACTTATAAATAATAGATAATAATATTCGATTTCTGAATGTATAAAATTACGCTAGAAATGATAAAATCTTGATATGTTGGCTTAGAAGATAAAAAAAGAAAAAGAAATATTCATGAAAGAGCCTCTACCTACAGACATAAATGCATAATAATGGCCAGCAGATCTTTTCCGTGTATGTTCGTCTGCTAGAGTGGCTAGCTAATCCCTACTGTAAGTACCTGCCCAGACACATTTGTGTTTCTTCAACAACCATAGAGCTAGTCTGTGGTATATACTACAATTATGCTGAATGTTACAGATTTTGGGAGAGATCGCAAATCCAACCGGATAAGCTGAACATGACCAATATATATATATATATATATATATATATATATATATAGAGAGAGAGAGAGAGAGAGAGAGAGAGAGAGATTTCTGCTATCTTCCATAATTTGGGCCTGAATCCTCCACCTTCGTCCAGCTTCAAACCACTCTCCTTTTTGTCTGGCCAGCCATAAACGGCATTACAAATGCAAAGCCTCACTGTGGACATCACATATAGACATAATATGGCTGCAAATCAATCTATACAGCTTGGTCGGAAAACAGGAAATCACGCCCCTTCGAGAATTCAGAAAACAACATTAATAGCTCCATTTGATTCTCATGGTTGGCTCGTCTTCTCAGGAACCATCATCCTTTCTCCTCAGAGCAAATGGGCGGCTGTTCTGCTTGCTTCGGGAATTTATTTTATGTCATTTTATTTATAAATTACCGAGATAAACAGACAAATGCTTACACAGGAAACTATTTTTCTTTTTTCTTTGTTCTCATTGGCATTATGTTCTGATCTCAGAGCCATGTGGCGAAATTGAAAGCCTTCGTGTCTTACAGCAATATTGTTTTACCGAACACGCCATGATAGCTTTTTGCTACTGCTTCTAAAGCAGATATTCCTTTCTAATTATCATTATTAACTGTAAGAGCAACATTTAAGTTAATTGCTATTTATTAAATACTGGAATTCATTTTCTTACTTTTTTTTGCTAATTTGTTTAATTCTTATTTTTTCTTAATTTTATTGTAATTAATATTACAAGTCTTGTGGAAACATTTTTTATATCAACTTGATTTGTACACGATTAGCCTATTCGCTGACTGAACGTTCAAATTCCTTAGTAAATGTGGTTTAAACTGAAGAGGATGTGACAGCAATTCGTCCCAATACGTTAACCCTAACCCTACACTGACATCTGCGACTCCGTGTTCCGAACACAAACTTATTTCTTCGAATTTCTAATTCATCCAAACTTGATTTGATTTTCACAAAACCGAGTTCTCAAATTATTATAGGCATGGCCTAAGCTTCACGTTACAATAATCTTTTCAGTCTTCAGACGAAATTCCTGGCATTTTACAAATTCCCCACTCTCTTTCACCTTCATGCTGTCGTTCACTAACAACAACATTTTCGATTTGGTAATTATTCCTTTCGTTCTTTATGATTATTAGATCCATCCTTTTTGCCCGAATGCTTGGATTGATTCAATTATCCAGTGTATTTTCAGCACAGCTTCTGGTTTGTGTTCATCTTGTTTGCATGTTCGAACCCAAATCATTTGCACAGATTTTAGTGTACCACTGTTCCTTCTCTATCATGTATGATTCATTTATTTTCTTGTGTCATCTCACTGCATTCATTGATGGTGTCGTTTAAACTCTTGTTTTATTCAGACAATGTCATTTCATCTTCCAATTTTTTCTTAATATTCACTTTGTTAAAATTAATTCTGAATTGCAAGAACCGAATCTGGTATTCTGTGTTATTGATATTTCTTATCTTCACCACCACCCCCATCATCACCACCACCCCCATCATCACTACCACCCCCATCACCACCTCCATTATCATCGTTATTAAATTATAAAACGTGAGATTTACAATAAAAGAACATTTTAGTTTCATCTTATTGCCAATGATGAGTAAAAAATTTGATTTGTCTTGACGTCAATGTATCAACCTATTTTAATCGTTTTATTTTTCTAGAACAGTCTCTGGTTCATCTGATTTACATAGTAGAACCATGCACAGTTACCTGTATAACTGTTCCTACTCTGACAGGTCTGCGTTTTTTTACATTCATTTTGGTCTTCATTTCTTTTTATAATATAAACAGCATTTACTGCTTTTTTAAATGTTGTTCATGTTTGTTTTAATGTCATTTATCCTGAAATGACACTTGTTGCATCTAATAACACAATATCTCTTTAAAAAATTTAATTATTTTCTATTTCAAACTCGATGACCAAGTTATTTAAAACAAGAAAATAAATTGATAACCTAATTTCTGAAAAATCTACTTGCTGTGAAACTACTGCTTATATAAACAAACCACATATGGTCTGATGCTTGTTTTAACAGAATGTTTTTGGGTTTTTTTCTTTCTTGGGAAAGGTATTTATCCGAAATTATTTTAAGAACCCACACAAGTCTGATGGGAAGGTCTTCATGTAAACAACTTAATCTTAAGGGGTTTTAGAGATAATCTTTTATTTCAGCTGACGAAGTAATTTATCAGTAGTATACATTTTCACCTGACTTGGTGTGTTTAGATAGGTGTACTCGGTTTTAAATTAGTAAGTTATCTCGAAATTAGTATTCAGGTCCGATTTCTTGAGAAAAACAAACTATGATTTGAAATTTTCATAATTACTTCTTTTTTCCACATTTTATTCCAATATTCTTTAAACCCAATCAAATACTCACTCGCTTTTTTTTCCTGATTCTATGCCATAAAATCATGTCTTTCTACATCTAACACTATTCGTTATCTGCTGTCAAACCTCATTGGGATTGTACACATTTATGATCTTAAACTCATAAAAAACAACGTTCTTTTTACATTAGTTATTAGAATTCTTACCGATTATCATGAATGTTTTTAATCGACGTGGATTAAATTTCACAGAATCATTTCTCAGTTAGATTGTTTTTCAACAGTCATATTGTAAAAAAAAGATCGATTTCAAGCATTAAAAGTTTAATAATTTCTTAATAGTGAGTCTATCAATTTTTCAGACATTTTATTTTCATACCACATCTTGCTGGTTTGACCGAATGATTTATGCCTTGCCAATAAGAAACTATTTTGTATTTTTCATGAAGGATTATTTAAATCTTTTTAATCGAACCGAGAAATATTTTTTTCATAAAGACTATATCTAAAGGCAATCATATACACTTACAGTATAAATTACTTGAAAAATATCATTTTACGTGTTTTCTCTTCAACACCTCGTATTAACTATGCTTTTAAACCAATGGGACAGATTCTATTTTATTACAAACAAATATAACTCATTCGTTTTGTCATAAGTTAACTTTCAACTGTACCAAATCTTGTTGACTATTTGCATCGGAAATGAGATGAAAAACACGGCACTTTACACAAGAATTACATCCACAATCGATGGTCCTGCATATTTTATAGAGTTCGGTGCAGTTAGCAGTAAATTTGTCGGACATTGCAATAACTTCAAGCAATCCACCATTATTGCAAGATGGCGACTCTGGTCTTTTTTTTATTGACGTTACACTATACAACTCACGTTCTTATTACAGAAGCAAGCAGGCAAATTGATTTTTAACAGAAAACAATGGAAACGTATTCAGAGAATTCACACTCGTTTCCATGCGCTTTCATCACAACTAGTCGTACTAATAGTAATGCACAGCTGGTCCGGCGCCTGACAAGTTTCAGTTGATATCATATATCAACGCCCATTATGATTAATTAAATAGAGAAGAACCTGATGGTGAATAGGAGAATCCTAATTTTGAAACATTCCAGTTCAGTTACAAATATGACTCTGAAATAAATTGGGTTTTGAAATTTAAATTATCCATTGAATTGTATCCTCTTCCTAATTTTATGAAAGAATTCAATTCATTCAATTTTAAAATAGCATCAGTTCCATTCGATTTTAAGAAAGTACCAAATATTTTCGGTTTTAAAAAGTTTGTTTGATTTTATAGAAGGATCAGATCTTTTTAATTTTTTAATGGAGTCAAATAAATTCGATTTTAAGAAGAGATCAAATCAGTTTGATTTTATGATGAAGTCAAATCAGTTTGATTTTCTGATGAGATCAAATTTCTTCGATTTCATGATGAGATCAATCACGATCGATTTTATGATGAAGTCAAATCCTTTCGATTTTTTGCCATAATTTAGTGTGATGGGAAAACCCGATGATTAATCCTAAGACAGAAAGTAAAGAATACTAGCTTCCAGCGTTCTTGAAACATGATGTCGGTTGCCGATATCAAATCAAATCTTTAATTTCATTGGACGAATTTCTACTAAATCCTTCTTGACTCTTGGGAGAAACGTTTTCAGATTTCTGTTTCAATCAGGCAGTGCCCATCTTTTAGGTTTTTCTAAAAGATTTTTTTTTTAATTTTTCGGGTTCAGACTTTGCACTGAGTTGTGTCCGTGTTTATTTTGTTTTATTTTGTTTTTTAACAAGATGAAAATCTTTCAAATGTCACTTTATTACAAAAGCGTAGTTGCAATAAGACTCAGAAACGTGATTAAAATCTCTTGCTTGTCCAAATTTATCATTCTATTTATTCTCGCATCGTATTCGGTTATTTTTCTCACGAATTAGTGAACTAGTGTTGGTTAATTAGGTTTTCAATGCATTTACTACAGCAGAGGTGAGTTATCTGGACAACGCAGACAGATATTGTAATCTCGTTGCACCAAATACCAGTAAATCGTCTTGTCTTTGCTTCACTCTGCCATTATAACTTTTATTTAATCTCGTTAGAAAACCTTGGACTTTGATTAACGTGTATGCGTTGCATATTCCTCGCGGGATTCGATATTTTTTTTAGATTTATCATCAGAACAAATTCTGTCGTAAACTTAGAGATTTTTTTCCAACTAATACAAATCAAAAAGCCAATAAAAACACGTATTTTCAAGAGATCTTCTATAAAAGCTGTTCTGTGACCGTTTGAAGCTTGAAGGCATTATGGAAATCTTATCTCCTTTTCCTAATAGAATTTCAGTGAACCCATAAAAACCTCCCGAAACAAATTTGAATTTTCTCACTCAAAATGTATTCCTCGCTAACGTTTTCGAATTGAATTCAAGTCATTGCTTCAATCTTCCTCTTTTCTGTTATCTGCTTTTGATTAGCGCAATAAAGTTGTATGTTGTCACTTTTACTAAGAAAAACTTGTTAAAGTATTTTGTAAAAGCGATCATAGCCGATTGAGTGTATGAATATAAAACGGATTTTATGAAGTCCTATCAAGTGGTCATGGGTTCGGTTCTTGGGTCATGCAGTTCAACGCGCAGAAGTAGCACTACAGGGACGAATTAGCTTAATTATTCGTTTATAATACGCAGTCTTAACTTTCTGTTAAACATTCTGGAAAAACATTTTATGTATAATGCGCACTGATTTCTTAGAATTTGTACCAGCCAAATTTAACATTTCATCATTTTTTTTTATTCGGTTCGTATCGAGTAAAAATAAACAACAAAAGTTATATATCATTACATTATGTTTTGAAAGAAAGCATTTCTACGATGGCGGCAAATTATTGAACAAATGGCTGCATCACGAATGCACTGAACACCACTAAAGATGACCTCTTTTTTAGGAGAAATGAACAAGATTACTGTATGGATGACGACAACATCGAAGATGACGGCCAAGTCTACTACGTTGAAAACATAGACAGATCTGTCATCTCTAACAGCAGTGAAACAGACTAAAATGGGTTTACTATATATGTGAATAATTTATTTAAACTAATGCAGTGTGTTGGTTGCTGAATGCAACAGTCATTTGAAGAAGGGCAGAGAGTGCAACAATCGAAACATTGTGACTATGGCAATTAAGATAAATAAATCAATGTATACAGATGGTAGTTCTTCATTTATTCAATAAATTCACACAGAACTTGACTGCATCTCGAATGTTCATTTACAAAGTAGACAAACACTGATACATTGGTTGGCGGAACATGATCTTTATATCTGTAATTTTCATTTCGTTTTGGTCTCTTGCTGTATTAAGCTAGGCTAATCAATATAATTTGAAAAACATTTCTAACATTTTACATTTCTCGGATACAAGATAAAAAATTCTATTCATTGGCTTATGACATCAAGAATGATTGAACATTTGCATTTTCAGAATAATAAAAGCAAATAAATTATCTTACAACACTGATTGCCTTTAAATCTTTCATCCAATGACATTGTAGAGTTGGAGTGTGCTTTCAATCAGTAAACTTGTCCATTGTTGTCTTCATCTTTGTAAATTTTATCACATTTTCACTAGTCATTTCTTCATCCTTATTCAGTCGAATGTGCTTATCCAAAAGGCGATGATAAATTGCAAATAATGAAGACGACATTCCAATAATTATTAAAAATCAAAAGGACAAATGTCAACAAAAATGTTCTTGTATTTGTTAACTGATAAGTTAAACTGGTGGAAAAAAATTGAAAAAGTTAAAATGGCCGAAAAAAATTGAATTAAGCAGAAAATTATCGTCATTGTTGTTAATTTTATAATCAATTGATTTCAGCCGATTCATTCTTCTTTTGATTTCATAGACGATGATATAATTTGTTAAATCTACAATCATGGAAAGAGAAAAAAAAAAAATGAAATTAAGTTCATATTTGAGGAAGATCGAAGAATACACCAACCGTAACTTTGCAATAAAACAATCTAAAACGTTTTGCCCAGATAAATCATTCTATAATGAGAATCATTTTTATTATTTAAAAATCGGTAGTTGTCAAAATTTCTCGGTGTTTTGGATACATGCTTACAGTTAGGGTTAGGTTAAGGGTTAGGGTTAGGGTTAAGGGTTAGGGTTTGGATTATGGTCTAGGGTTAGGGTTAGGGCATTAATTAGTGCAAAGAGAACATTAACCGACACAGGCGGATTTCGAACCTAGTTGGTCGATTTAGACGTCCTGCTAGCCACTTTTGAAGACATATATGCGGTATTTTCCGCTGTCGAAAATGACGCATCCTATTTTGTCTGTAACTATTTTAAAAATATTTACCATAAGTAAAAAAAATAACATTTGGCCTTTAGAGCCAAAGGTCAATTTTCGAGACATTTCGTAAGAAAAATTGCGAAATATATATATGCATAAACATGAAAATATACTAATATATATATATATATATATATATATATATATATATATATATATATATATATATATATATATTGACAACGATATGACACAATCGAGTTTGACATTGTGCCAGACTAAGCCAATATTTGTAAAAGTATAAACAAGATGGTTTCTGGCAATGAAAACCTTTACTTTTTCGAGTGTATTAAATAAAATATTTTAAAGTTTGTTTCCATAAAATAAAAATCTCTTAACATAAATACGCGAATTTGCATTTAATTTTACATTTGGACCCTAAAGTTATCCCCAATAATATTGTTTTTCAAGCGACATTTTCAATTGTTTGGGTTTTTCTTTTTTTCTGATTTTTCTTTTCAGTCAATGTTAATTTCTTATGTTTCTAGTGTTTCTCTGTGCGCGTGAGATTTTTGGTTGTTTCGTTTTTCAGTCGTCCACGACTTCCCACTCTAATTCTTCTCCAGTGTAAATAAAAGTAAACATTTAAAATACTCTTTAGGGTGAAACCCAACAAGACGAAGTTTAACGAAAAAAAAAAAGGCGGCTTTACAAAAGTAACCACGGCGTTTAACAAAGAAACGATTAAAAAGTAAATTTTAAAAAAGCGATAAATATTTTATCTTTGATGAAAACCAAAGTTCACAAATCCATCAAAAGAAAAGAGAAAATGTACCCCGTAAGTAAAAGAATCAACGCGAGTTCAAATATAGATTTGCTTGTATCCATTGTCATACTGATTGCTGCTGTTTCTTTTATCAGCCTAGACAGAGTAGCAGTCTACAAGATCACGTTTTGTCTTATTTCAAACAGAAAAATGCAGGTTTGCTTACATAAAAATCAGAAAAGAAATCTACATGCCACAATTTGACAGAATTCAAATATTTACTTAGGTAACTCCACGAAACCGCTAAAAAAATAGCATAGCATGATGAAAAAGACGCCAAACTTGACGAAAACAAAATTTTATCGTCTAAATATTCATGTTATTATTAAGAGGAAAGACCTAAATATTTTTAATTATTTTTAAAATATTTTCTTTCTTTTTAGAACATTCTAAATTTTGATTAAAAAAACAACAAACAAACCTTGTTTCTCTTTGTATCACTGGAACTAGTAAAATAAGATAGACAATTTTTTAGCACGTTTTTTTTTTTTTTTTTTTTTTTGTATGAGACACTTTAATTTGGAAAATCTTGCAATAATAAAAATAATTGTCGTATGTTAATGAAACTTTCAGAAACTATTCACAGATGATCGAACTTATTATAAATACTTTTTTTTATTAAAGTCATAGCAGAAATATTTTTTATATTTATTACCCCCTCATAACTAATTTTATGAAAATGCTAGAAATTCGATCGCATCGGGTTTAGTGATTATAATAGTTAAAAGCACATGTCTTTGAGAAATGCAAAAACATATATATATATTTTTAATTGGATCCGCACTACCTGAAAATCAGCCCTGAATTTGTTATGGTCTAGGTTAGAACCAAGGAAGAACAACACGAACATAAGAGTAGAAATAACGAAGGTATATTACACGAAATAATAATACAAGATGTGGAAGGTGTTAGTATGACTGTCAGTCTGGTTTGGAGTGAACTACTATCGGCTCGACTCGATTCGACCCTCTCTCTTGAGAGGCGTAGTATACATAGTGTTAGGAAGAGTTCATTCTGTAGTTATAAGTAAGGACCCATGACAGAATTGTGACATACAAAACTCAATAAAACAAAGATATTATTCAATTTCAAATGCTTTTATTTGCTTTTAGTTGTTTTTATAAACATGGACAATATTTTCTGAAAGCAAAAAAATTTTTCGATGAAAAATGAATTTTTAATACAATTATTTGTTATTTTTTTTAATTATAATAGATTTTTACATTTAAGTTGTTAAAATATTATAAAATTAGTTAAAAGCCGCATCGGGTTTCCTAAGTGTCCTTATGAGATAGATCTTTTTTTAGCGCGTTGTAAATTGTATCATTTTGACTAATCAGAAGACCCGCAGTAATTTAAGAAATCTAATTTTGTGTTTATAATCTGGCTGTAATTATAAAGTACGGAAGACCAAGCAGAATACAATTGCATTATTTGAGTTAAGCATTGTTCTCCGCTGTTAAGGCCTTTACTTTTGCGAAACACGTATGGAGAAGTTAATTTGATTTTTCAGTTTCACTTGAAAGGGGTACCTACAAGAATAAGTATCATCTTAAGAAATTTATATGATCTTATTTTTATATTAATCTCAGTTATGACATTTTTCCATGAATGAAATATCAAAATTAATAAAAAAATGAATGTAAATACAAATAACACAGTAAAATGTAATAAATGTACATAAAATTATAGTATTTTATGTACACTTCTGATAAAATTTCATAAGAAAGGTATCTAATTAATTTATAGGTACCTTTCTTATGAAATATGAAATTTAATCTCACTCTTAACAGTCTTATTTTAATTTCTTTATAATATATTTTCCATAAAGCATCGTAAACGTAAAGGTGAAAGCTAAGTACAAAAAAAAATTAGAGAGCTGAAAGTTTTCCTTAAAAATAACGAGGTAAATAATTTGTTCACTTAAATCTAAATAACTTCACTTTTCGGCTTCCGTAGAACAAATTATGATCACGTAAATCCGTCAATACGTCATTCATCAGCTGTCAAGTGATGCGAAAGATTATGACCTGCTTTGTTTTATTTTCAAATTACATCTTTTCGGCGCAGAAGTTAAGTTAAGCTTGGTTCAAAATATTTTAAATAAACATTATAATTTCTGATTTTCTTAAAATAAGTTTTGAAAAAATGATAACTGATTTTTACAAGAACTTCAAAGTGAGATGTTTATCTTTTTTATAAAATGGAAAAAAAATGGTTGCCGTAATCGATTATCTGTCAATTTTGCTGACTCAAAAAAAACAAAAACGGACGTGCTCGGAACGATTATAAAATATAAAAAAATACCCCCAAAATACTTTGATCTTTCCTCTTAATAATAACATGAACATTTAGACGATAAAATTTTGTTTTCGTCAAGTTTGGCGTTTTTTTTTTTTTCATCATGCTATGCTCTTTTTTAGCGATCTCATGGAGGTACCTATATTTATTCAATCTATCAAGAAATTAATTTAAATCGAAAACACTTTGCGACAAACCCTGAAAAAACTTTTCCACAATTTCTTTATTTGATCAACATGGGTGATTAATGATTCTTTATTGTTCTTTAAAAGGAACATGAGTATTTTTTTACTTATATATTTTTTATTCATTTCACCTAAAACAAAGCAATAAAGTCACTAAGACACAAATGAAAGAAACTGACAGAAAGTTAAAGAGAGAAAGAAGACATGAAATGATCATTGATTCAAGGAGACAGATGACGATTGACATTACATTTCAATTTTTGAAGATTGTATTTGACAGGAAAGCCAGAAGTCGGAAGTGAGTTCTATGAACGAGAAATGCGAGAGAATAAATTCTTAGCATAGAACGGTTACATCTTTCAATCTCAATAATGAAACTATGAGACCTAGCTGCCAATCTAGTACTGTGCTTAAATACATGAAATCAAGGTACCAAAGAGGAAAGCTCATCAGAATAATTGCCATGAAAGTATCGAGGAAATATGCATTTTTGTCTTTGAATTTCAATGTTCCATTTCATGGCAGCAACAGTTTGTGTAGCACGTTCGATCCTCACAGGTGATCATACTTGTAGTTTCGTGTCAGACGAAGTTAACCACTAAAATAACGATAAAGGAAGACAAGATAATAAGTTCAATTCTCACGACTGACATTCCAACATGGCCTTTATTAAATATATTTTCGTTTCCAATTTTAAAAGAATAAAGAATAAATTTTTAAACTGTATAAGAAAGTGAAACTAATCTTTGGTTGCAAAAGGAACACCAGTAAGCTAAAGTCAAAGTTTTAGATTTGGGGTTTTCAAAAGCCGGCAAATATTTTTTTGTTGTTTTTATTGATATTGCATATTTTAAGAATGATGACGCGACTTCCTTTCAGAAAAAAGAATCCAGTATTTGAATGACAAGCAACCGAAACTTGAATAAAGTGTTTTCGTTTGTCCAATAAACAGATGAAATTTGTAGCAAAACTATTACCAGTTATAGTTATGAATCAGATATGGAATATAAATAAGAAACAAAAAGACAAACGTAAATAATCTAGAACAAAGAAATGTCTTGCTGCCTCCTGTTTTCCCGCCTACTGGAAGCCATTGTCTATTGTTCTAGTTTTTAAGAACTCTACTGAATCGTCCAACCCTTTCAACTATCGGACTTTTAGCCTTCTACCTCTTTTTGAGAAACTCCTAGAATCCCTAATCAATGCTGAACTGTTTCAGCATCTTTCTCAGACAAGCAGTATCACTTTCTTTTCTCCAAGTCAAAATTCTGATGTACTGATGATAATTGCGGAAAGAATTTATCATGCTCTAGATAAAAACGATGAAGCCGTGGCTGTAGTTTTGTGCATCTCGAAAGGCTTTGACAGGGTTTCTCTACAAGCTGAAAAGTTACGGTGTCTCCGGACCCTTTTTGAATTGATCGTCTTTCCTATGAAATCGCGAAATGAAAGTTATCCTGGACGGCCACTCCTCTATCTACTTTCGTACTAACGCGGTTGTTTCTCCAGGGCTCCAGCCTTGGTCCTACTCTGCTTTTTTCATTAATGACCTTCCCGATGACATCAGCTCTCAACTTGGCACCTACGCTAACAACACAACCATATACTCCTGCCTCAATAGCAAGGCTGTTCAGTTTGACAATGTCAAAATGGCAGCCGATTCCAGTCCATCGTTAACTGGGCCAAAAGATGGTTTGTTAATTTTAATGCCTACAGAACTAAACTTCTCTCCATTAATCATCAGAGAGACCCCTCTCTGTCTTCCATTATTATGGCTGATGCTAACCTCCAGGAAAGTGACTCCTTGCGCTTAACGTTCTCAGATCACTTGAAGTGGAATGACTATATTAAATCCTTTGCTAGGTCAGCTGCTAAGAAAGTTGGTACGTACGAGATAATTTTTCTCTCTAGAATCTATCTTACATATCTATGTCTATTCGTCCATGCTTAAAATATTACTGCTATTTACTTTGAGCTCCTTGATAAAATCCAAAGAAGAATCAGCAATATTATTGGTCCTGATCTGTTAGCTCGGCTTCCATCACTTCCCCACCACCGTAAGGTTGCCTCTCTGAACCTTTTTTTTTTTTTTTTTTTTTGTAAATACTTTCATGGTAATTGTTTAGATGAGCTCGTCACTATTATACCGAGATTGTATGAATTTAAGCTCAATACTAGACTGGCGGCGAGATCCCATCAATTTATACTTGAGCTCGTTAAATGTCGCTGTAACCTCTTTTCTCGAACTTCTCGCTTGTGGAACTCCCTTCCGGCTCCATGTTTTCCAGCTAACTTTAATCTCCAAAAATTTAAATGTAATATCAATCGTTATCTACTGTCCTCCTGATTTCCTCTTCGCGCTCATTATTAATGTTTCTGTTCCAAAATTCTTCTATATCCCATAACCTCTTGTGTCTTAGTGGCTTTACTCCTTTACATGGGGCATACCGATTAAAAGAAAAAACTAAATATATGTTAAAATATAAAGTATTATATGGAAAGATAATATGGAAACTGTCTTCCATCGTGACTTCTGATCAGGAATATACTAAATTAAGACAAGAGAATAAAAACAAAAGAGAATTATATTTTGAGGGGCAAACCAGAAAGGATAGACAGCGACAGGTATATTCACCTGAGGTTTAGTTTATAGTCTACGCATCTGGTGACTCTTTGCTCAAACTATTATAATTTTTTTACCTCTCATTCTCTTCCTTTTAACTTTCTTTCTATTCCTTTTCCTTTTTCTTTCTCTATTTCTCTTTCTTTCTTTCTATCCCTCATTCTTCCTCACTCCTTTATTTCTATCTCTTTTTTCCTTTTTTCTTTCTCTATTTCTCTCTTTTGAATATATAAGATATTTTTCTGTAAACCATCTTTGCTTTGTTTTTGCAGAAAATGGATGAACCGGTTACATCCGTGATTTCACAAAATGATTTTTATCCACGAACCTTTTCTTGACTGTTCTTGTGCCTGCAGTAGAAATTATTTCCCGGAGACTCAATGATTTTGATACACACTTGAAAATGGCAAATTTATTCGATCTGGCTAACTCAATAGCGTTGTCACATGATAGTTCCAATTATACATGTAAGAATACAATTCTATTATTATTAAGAATGACAACGCCAGTAGGAAGATTCCTTCTGAATATCGACTGTTAATATCTTTCTCGGCTGAAGAATTTCGTCTTTTAAATGAAGACCCGATTCATAATGCAACATGGAATCAATTCTTTTTTTAAGTAAATAAATATGAGTAAATATATATGTAATTATTTATGCTATTTATAGTATTTCTCTTATATCAGTAGAACTTTTTAGCCTTGATAGGGAAACTCATTTACACCGTATTATGCCTCGGGATTATTCTTCATTCTGTGTCTTCTTTCCCACAGAAAGTAACGTCGAGAGCCTATTGATATTTTATTGCTATTTCTATGACAAATGTTCAGATGAGCGCTCCATTCTTTAGTTCCATCTTTATACGCTGCTTCCACGTAGTCGAATCCTCTTCATTTTCCCCTCATTTAAAATATAATAGACAGCTTCATCCCTAGAACTTCCATACTGTGGAGAACTGTCCCCCGGGAGTGCTTCACTGAACACTACAAGGGTCAATCATTATCTATTCACCTCATGCTCATAATCTTCACTTCCTAACACTTCCACTTTCATTTTATACTACGCCTTCATCATTACTATTTTAACAGTATCCCTCTACATTAAGTGACTCTCGAGTCTTTTATTACATAGATTTAATATTGACAAATAGTCACGAAGAAAATACTTAATTTTATGAATTTTTTGAAAATTATTTGTTATTAGTTTGTGGCAAAGTTTAATGGCCTTACATAGCCGTTGAAGAGTTTGACGGCCTTTAAAATCGAAAATTTTGTTTACATATCTGTATGCAAGAGCGTGTGTCTCTATAATTGTATGTGTGTGTGATCGAAATGCATATATATCTGTATTTATTGATTGAAAAGCATTCTCTTTGATTCCGCTGATAATCGGACGATACCGCAGGAAAAAATGTCAATGATAATAAAATCTTAAAGGTCATTTACAAAGACACACGAGCACTTCGACGTGGTGTAATGGTTAGCAAGCTTGTCTTGCTATATCAGTTAAAACTGAGTCGTGAGTTCGATCCTCTTTGGGTGCTTCATACTTCGTCATTTGTTCACATTTAAGCTACGCGTAGAAAATCACTATTAACCCAGAGTTAAATCAAATGACGCAGGAATTGTGAGCCTTTTTTTTTATTTGTTGCTTCTTTCGGATCAGGAATTATGAATGTTGTTTGGATAAATTTGATTTTGTCTTGTCATTTCGTCGGTGGCCAAATCAACATTGCAAAGGTAAGTTTTGAGAAAATATGGACACTCAATATTCGTCTGGTGGGAAAATGGTGACCTCCTCAAATCACTCCAACTTCTTTCATCAAGTATAATCAATAAAAGATCAGAATGCGAATCTTCTACATTATAACATTTTCTCTGCTATCAGTTCACGAAGTTTGTTCGTATCTATTCAAGCTATTCACACACACACATACATACATACATATATGCATACATACATACATATACAAACGAATACAAACTCATCGCCCTCCAAGACGTACACAGAATTTGTTCAGCAAAATTTTGGCGCAAAAAATAATTTCTTGACAATGACTTGTTAGTCTATAAGTAATGTTTTGTTTGGTCATGAAAAAGATGAAGTGGTAAATTCCAAGGTTTATTTCAGGAAAGAGCGCGTTTGATGCTGCGAAATTTACTTATCGAATTGTTTTGAAATCAACTTTAGACATTATTAAATTATTGGATGATGCATTTTAAGGGAGAGACTGAACAATTAAATGTCATGATTTTGAAGGCTGATTTTAAAGGCAAGCAATGTTCCTCGTTAGAAGATTGACGCAAAACGATCTTTTTCGTTCTCATATAAACCAGCACCAAGTTTAGAAAATCATAGCTTGTAGAGAATAATTCTTCGGTAGTTGAAGGCTTGTTCTTCTCACAATAAGAAAGCAAAATCAAATAAGTTGATAAGATTATTCATAGTATGTGATGGTGGGTGTGCGTACACCTTTTATCAATCTACTTATCATCGCATTTGTCGTATACTTCCGATGATGCTGGTAGTTACGAACCATGCTGAACCTGGCCGTCAGCCAATTCTGTATATGAAAATAACTAACACAGACTTTATGCTTTGATCATGACAAATGAAAACATGTAACTTCCTGTTGATTCATCAAATCAGATAATGTCATGGTGACGTCATTCTAAGATTAGAGAGTAAATGAAGTTGCATAAAATCCTCATCTTAACTGACAGTAACCCACCTGCCGAATCCTGGCTGGATGCACTGCGTAAAATGGTTACATTTATTGCAATAGGAGGAATTATGACGGTAAGTCTTTTATGACAACCAGGTGGGAGTCGAGAAAACCAAGAAAATAAAATATCGAAATTATTTCAAGACATTAATAACCCTGCCAGTCAGATTTTATGGCCGAGAAACTAGAGGCACTAAGTATAAAATAAAAGTATAATATATATATATATATATATATATATATATATATATATATATATATATATATATAATATATATATATATATAATATTGGGAGAGCAAGTCATTATTTAAACATATTGTTAAATATAACAGACAATGAATGTTTATTATGTCTGATAATGAGCCGTTCTAATGTCCGTATGTTTGCTTTAATTTCGGGTGAAAATAAAGACAAAATTTTTCCTTGATCTAATCTTTAGGGTCCCATGAGCCATCTTCAGAGTGGTTATAAGGGCATTTTAACAAAGATATTCACCGTTGAAGATTTTGTTATGTTGGCATAGAAGACTTCTATGCGACAATAAATATCATAAAAATCCGAATGGAATTATAAACACTCCTTTAACACAAAACTAAAAAAAAATAATAATATTGTTACCCGACGAGCTGATAAAACTAATACTTTCGTTATGTTAAACAAAAGTGAGTACCACTCAAAATTACAGACCATTTTGGATGGTCATAATACATTTAAAAATTTAACAACACCACTACCTCCCAACTTAAAAGCCATATCAATAAACTTATTACTACTAACAATACTGATACAGGATCCTATAAACTTCAAAAGATTATAGGTAATTATCAACCTGGCTACCTTCATGGAAATGTAAAATCCATAAAATCTACCTATCATTCCACAAATACCTATATCAGTACATTATCTTTAAAAAAAACCCTTAAAAATTAATTACTCTCTACCTCCCAAGTAAATATTGTATTAACTCTACTAATGAATTTATACAAATTCTTCATTCTGTAAAACGAAACAACCAAATAATAGCATTTTTGGATGTACAAAATTTATTTACTAATGTCCATAAAACGATTGACATCATTATCCGTAATTGTATACAATCACACTACTCTTCCATCCGTCAATATCAAACCCACTATTTAAAAAAAAAATTTTTCTTAGCATGTACCACTTAAGTACCTTTTCATGATCCCTAGGTAATATTTATACTCAAATAGACGCTATTGCAACGGGATTTCCTTTAGACCCCCTTTTTTTCTGATTATCATATAACACATTTAGAAAATGAAATACTTAACGACACTAATAAACTCCCTATATATGTAAGATACATAGATGACATTTTCGTTTCAGCTAAAAATATTGATCAAATTACACAACTTAAAAACAAATTGGAAAGTCACTTCGTCCTCAAATTTACACTAGAACTTAATAATAATAATAAACTTCCATTCCTTGATGTATTTATTGATTCTAGCATATAAATTTATTACTTCTCTATATAGGAAACCCACAAGCATTAACTCGTGTCTTCTTAATTATAATAGTGAATGCCCCGAACGCTATAAATTAGTTGTTATATATATATATATATATATATATATATATATATATATATATATATATATATATATATATATATATATATATATATATATATATATATAAACTTAATCCAACGCACACAAATGATATCTTCTTTCAAAACCATATTCTATAAAGAATTACATAAGATTAAACAAACATAGATTTCCTAATTCAGTCATTGATCAACAAATAAAAATGTATCTCAATAAACTTAATAATACCTCTAACAAAATTGATAATATTAATAATAATAATAGTGTACGACAAAATAAACATAACACTATTAACTTATACTATTGTAACCAAATGCATAATAATTACAAACATGATGAAACAATACTAAAATATAATAGGTAGACATGTTAAACCCATTGATAATAATAAACCATTTAAGCTCATCCTATATTATAAAAAGATTAAAACAATTGCCTTCACAGTCTCTAATAACCCTACAACCACGCAACAAAATCCTCTACAAAAAACCCAATGTAGTGTATCAATATAAATGCCCATTCAGAGATTGTATCTCTGATGCTAATAATAAACTCACTACGTATATTGATCTTACTACAGCCACACTCTCTCGTAGACTTACTTGCCACCTTTCTAATCTTAGTTCTATTAAACAACATTTCTTAGAAAAACATAACCATGTACATAATATTAGACAGATATTAGTTGATAACATAACCATACTCACACATACACACAGTAAAAAGAACCTTCAGTTATTTGAGGCCATTTACATTAAAACAAAGCAACCCACACTCAACACAATTACATTTCAAACCAGTCACAACACATTACATTGCATCTAGATATATGGTTTCTGTTGTTAATATTTCGGCCTCTCGCATGGCATGACATAAAAGAACCACATCTTGAACTTACGAACTGCATCTGCTATTCTGCGACCATTATCGTCGCATAGCAATCTTCTATAACAAAATATCATCTTCGACGGTGAATATCTGTGTTAAAATGTTGGACAATTTTGTATTTATTTTCACCCAAAATTAAAGCAAATATACGAACATTAGAACAGCTCATGATCAGACATAATAGACATTCATTGTCTGTTATATTTAACAATTAAAAGGGCTGTGGGGAAATAATTTATTACATGGAACCTTAAAGTGGTCTGTTTTTATTTAATATATATATATATATATATATATATATATATATATATATATATTTAAGTTATAAGGAACTTGGTAAACCGAATTGGTAAATCCAAAGAGGATGAAATCCTGAGAGCTCAATGTTAGGACAGAGCTAATATGTAATGAAAAACAAACCACTTTAATGTACCATTACGATAATTTATTTCACCTAAATCCTTTTTTTCTATTAAATTACAAAAATTATACTACCCACCAATTTCTAATCTCATTTTTTTTCTCAATTCGTTGTTGGAAGTTTTACCTGATGATCCTTAAAAAAGGATTTAGGTGAAATAAATTATCGTAATGGTACATTAAAGTGGTTTGTTTTTCATTACATATATATATATATATATATATATATATATATATATATATATATATATATATATATATATATATATATGTTAAAAAGAAAAAGAAAGAACTGTTAGATTTATAATCCAGTGTTCATTATCATTTATTTTCAAAAAACCGTGCTCAATAAACAGTAGAGTATAATATTATAATTATTTTTAAAAAAAATGTTTCCATCACATCACAGAAATTACTATGATTCAAAACCAAAATTTAAATCTTAAATTAAACTTAAAATTTGAAGTTCAGTTCTATCTTTAAGCGATGCTGAGAAAAAAAATTATTTACTCTATAAGCCAAATAGTATTATATATTTTCTGTTGCTGGGGTAATGAGAATTCAGTTTTGCTTTTTTTTATTAAGTGGGTGTAGGCTTTTTTGTGGAATGAAGATACAAGTATAATTTTTATGTGGTAAATTGAAAGTCGGTTAAGGTTAGGTGGGGGTTAAAGATTTCTGTCTGTTAATACTGACTTCCTTTTATGCAGACGTGTCATCAGTGTCTCCTTTTTTTTAATTTTATTTTGCGTTACAATACATTTAGCATTTCTATTTATTTCTTTATTTTCTTGTATTCTAAAACTGCATCGAGGTTTTCTTAAAGGACTTTTCAAATATGATTAAGTCATATATTATTTATATTTATATCTTTATTTACAAAAATCTAAAATACTATATTTATTTTATTTACTAATAAACTATATGGTATTGCAAAATTAAAATATTAGAATTTATTTGCGCATTTATAAATTAATTTATTTAGGATCAAATAATAGATATATATGGATGTATGCAAATTATAGATATATATAGATATATGCAAATTATAGATATATATAGATATATGCAAATAACAGATATATATAGATATATGCAAATTATTTTTATAATTATTTATTTTTATGGAAGCTATGAGACAATGTCCACAAAAACGGCTATTTCATTTTTTTGATTTAATAAATTTTATTTTTTTAGAATCTTTGTAATATATAACTTTTCATGTAGCCACAAAGGATATGGGTCATTTAAAGATCTAAATATTCTCGTTTTTTATTAGTTTCTATTTTACTGTTGGTGTTTTATTTGTTTCTTTTAAATGCCTTTGAAAATGTAAATGAACTTCAAATTTTATATATATATATATATATATATATATATATATATATATATATATATATATATATATATATATATATGTATATATATATATATATATATGTTTCGTTAAAAACGTCTGACAAACGGTAAATTTTTTATTTAATTTTGTTGTGTGTATAATTCTTTTCTGTACATAAATTGTGTAAAAATCTGAATATAATTTATGGCTAGAAAAGAAAATACTTACCGAACACAATATAAATTAAATTAAATAAAAAACATAATCACAGTACATTTTCAGTCGTCTTTAATTGAATTTGTATAAAAGTGACATTGCTACCCATATACACAATTGTGTGTATATATATATATATATATATATGTGTGTGTGTGTGTGTGAGTGTGTGAAGATTTCCCATATTGATATTTAAAACAAACCATGGCGATCCTTCTAATCACCGTCAGATTATGGTTGACAATACAAGATTACTTTTACAATGGAAAAAAAGTGATTAAAACAAATAATGTTGGTTGTAAATATTCGGAACATTACACATAATTTCACATTCCACCTGATATCCTGACATCAAACAAATGATTCGTCACGAGGAGAAAGTCACCAAAATACACAGCAAAAACATTTTCTGCCCATTCTGTTCTGTAAAATATTTAAATAGTAGATTGTTGTATATATATATATATATATATATATATATATATATATATATATATATATATATATATATATATATATATATAAACTACTATTTTTATATAACGTACACCTGTCTTTATAAATTTATCGGCTTCAACTTCGTTGTTAATAGATGTCAGTGCTCAATGCTAATAAGTAAACATAGCATCTGTTACCTTAACAATGGAATATATCATTAGTAAATAGGTTGCACATGCAAAAGTGTATTTCTTGTTTTGTTTTAGTCTTCTCCAGATATTCTTTACATTTAATGATTTCTGATATGTAAGAAAGGAGATTCATTTCGACGTTGTGTAATCGCAATTTCGTCTTGCTAAATCAATTACGACTGAATAATAAGTTGAATCCTCACTGTGTGCTCCCTACTTTCGGCCTTGTGGCACATAGATAAAGCTCTTCTGAGATTCTGTACACAGAAAACATAGCCAAATAAGTAATAAAGTTTAGTTTCCAACTTCCGTTCTCTTTCGGCGAGAATAAGAATTGAACGAAGTTGTTTAGCCGCGCGTATTGAAGGCAAATGTGTCTGGGAAAGAAACTTTCTGATATAAAAATCATATGGTGAGTGTAAAAATTCCAGGTTTTTATCTGACAGGAGTAAACGTACTTTATGGAGGAAGAAAGCCTTCGTGCGTATAAATCTGTCTAACTTCAAAGTTACCCAAAGCCAGTCAAATAAAACTAAGTTTATGTTTCCTTGCACACTAAGTTTTTAGAATATTTTAGAGCGTTCTCTAAATCAAAATTTGAAAACTTAAAGATATTTTCTCATCACGGTACATTTGTGTATAAATACAGGTCATTAAATAATAATTTCCACATTTGCTTAATAAAGTTTCTGACCATCAGACACGAGTTTGGATCTCGTCATGGTGGATTTGTCAGGAAGGTGGCAATGGTATGGGTCGGGGAAGGCAGTCCGTTTGTGGAAAATCTTTGGAAAACCTTTGGAAAATCTACTATACTGATCCGTTGATGGTTATGCAAGTACGTAATATCAAGTCATCGTGACCGAGTGTTTGAGCGCCCTGGAATTGTTCAGATTGCTCGCATATTATACATTCTCTTCCAGAAACCGTAACTAAGGTCCTCAGTATAAACCAAAGATGGTGTATATAAGTGTTGAACAAGTTCGAATATGGGTGAAAAAAATATTTCACAGCACACTCTTTATTAGAGAGACAAAACGGGATGAAAAGCGGATAAATACTTGATATTTACTTCAATTATAGAAATAAGAGCTTCACTAATTTGAAATCAGTTTTTAATTTTTATCCATATTTAATTTTTATTTATTCCTTTTTCTCTTACAAAGTTTACATTTCAAACATTGTTTCAATATTAATTTAGAAATTAAGAAGCGACAAATAGAAATAGTCCTTTCGTTTATTACTCATTAGTTCATGAGATTTTCAATAGATTTCCGTCTGATTAAATATTTACACTTTATTAAAGTTTCCAGGTGAAAGTCAGTGCATTGATTGTATTCTTAAATTTTAAATTCTTTTGAGTTATATCCATTCTTTTCTTTTCTTTACATCTCGTCATGTTTCTCCGATATATTTTTGAGTGCATTGTTTGAAATATTTGCCTTCTATTTGATAGATTCTTCCTTCTGAAACTGGCTCTCTGCTTTACATTGATTATATAATTCTGTTTTTCAAGTGTTAGTCATAATTTTTAAATCGAGATTAGCTAAATTCCTTTCAAATGCATTGATTACGAAGGTTGCCGGTAATATCATTTACAGAGATTTTGTTTTGCCTTTTGTACTTTCTTTTTTGCGAATTGAACCCGCTTTTCTTTTGGCATTGTATATGAAATTACAAATAATAATGAAGCATTTAAAAATATTTTAAATGCATATACGGAACAGCAAATTCCAATTGCTCTTAAATAAAACAATTTAAAAAACTATAATTATTCTGAATATTATTTTATTGTTGTGATGTGAGTAAAAATGCATAATAGCATTTTTTGATTTAGAAAAATCAATATTTAAACTGCTAGCAGTTTAAACAATTAAAATGAATAAAAAGTGAGCCATAATTCATTGCTGAAACATGTCAAAGTAGAAGTTTTCAAAATTGTCTGATATATATATATATATATATATATATATATATATATATATATATATATATATGTGCGTGTGCGTGTGTGTGCGCGTGTGTGTGTGTTTGCGTGTGTTTCTGCATGCTTAAAATTTACTACACTATGGCATAAATTGTTATGTTTAGTCTGATTATCATTAAGGGTGTTAAACTGAAAGTTACCATGCTATATGTTTTATGTTCATACTGTTTTTATATATACATATATATATATGTTTGTTTGCCTCTGTGTGTGTTTGTGTGTGTGTGTTCTGGGTTAGGCTTAAAATATATAAGATATTTACTCTTGTAAATATTAATTCTCATCTGTAATCATCGAGCCTGACTTGGAATTGAAAATCTTTTAGAGTTGCCAGCATCTCTCGTTTCAGTTTCTGATGAAGATGAAACCCGTTAACACTGATACGTAAATGCCTATGAAATATGAAAATCATTTACTCAATAAATATGAACAAAAAGACCGGAGTCTTCAACCATTTGGAATGCAACTCCCTGCTGTGTTGCAGGCAGGAAATGAAAACATTTTTTTTATAATATGTAGAAACCAAGATTTTACACGCTATATAATCGGTATTACAAGCGAATATTATGGACATATATACTCGTCATCAACGTTCAGATGTTTCAGATCATAAATCCAATTGTAAGCAATTTCAACTGATTTTGGCCGGCTTAAATTGTATTCGGTTGTCACACATGAAATGATGCATTTTGGGTGGTTGATTGTTAATCCGTTTTTCAAACGAATTTAAACTCCTTAGTATATAAAAAATCTTCACTTATTCCTGGCTATTTTTCTTTCCAGATAATTTTTATTTCAATATAAGCCCAATGAAAATAATTACAATGAAACAATGTCAAGAAATTTTACTGTATGAGTACAAACTGGGAAAAAGAACGATTTTTGCATCGAATCATTACATGCGATGAGAAATGGATACCATTTGACAACAGTAAGAGAATAAGCCAGTAGTTAGATGTAAGTGAATCATCAAAAACAATACCCAAAACCTCCACAGCACCCTAAAAAATGAATAATTACTGTATGATGGTCTTTCAAAAGGTTTATTCCTTATTGCCTCAAGGGAAAACAATAACAGTAACCTCATATTTTGGAGAAATTGAGTCTCTGCCTGAAAAATTGGAAAAGAATCATCCGAGACTTGTGAATAAAGATGTCCCAATTTTGTTGCCTGACAATTCACGACCAAACTGTCGAAAAGCTGCAGAACCTGAATTAGGATGATTTTTTTTCTCACCCTCCACATTCACTTGATAACTCTCCTACTGATTATCCTTGATTGAAGTATTTTGAGATTTTTATATGCACCAAAACATTCTCCAATAAGGAAGTGGTAAACGAAGCATTTGAACTGTTTGTCACATCAAAGGAGGAGAATTTTTTTAAAAGATGGGATCAAGAATTTAGAGATACATTGGAGAACAGCCATTCATAACATGGTGCCTATTTCAAGTAAATAAATTAGTTATTTAACATTTCAGAAGCGTTTTATTCATTTCCTATAAATTGTGTCATTTCATATGTGACAACCTAATATAATAAGTCATGGATACTCTATTACAAGAATACAAAGAGTGTAACTGAAAATCTATTTTATATCTTCCTCTTATTTACCATGAATTATTATTCATGCCAAGGATTCGTGCCAGGAGTGTGTTTGCACCCTAAAACAACGACTTAAGCTCAGAGTCAAGTTGAAAACCTTTGATATAATATATATATATATATATATATATATATATATATATATATATATATATATATATATATATATACGGAGACGGGATAAGAATATGAACAAATATTTAGATATATCTTTATTAAATAAGCAATAGTTGTATAAAAATAGACACCGCTGAAGGACATTCAATCTTTTTTTTTTTCAATTTTATTGTTAAATATTAATAGCGACATATTTATTCAACAATGAGTTTAATTGTGGAAAACTTGTAAAGAAAACGTTTGAAACCAATTCAACATGTGCTGAGATTAATCTTTTTTATTTATATTATCGTGAATTCATATTTCTTGATATTTTTTGAAAGCCTCGTTCTGATACTTTCCGTTGCTTCTGAATTGTATCATCTCATCCGCCCCCCGCGTTCAGCATCAAATATCTGTTTTGTGATTGGTGGAAATTAAGAATACAATTACAAAGAAGAGAATGCATTGGACAACTTCTTGATGATTGAATGGCTATTTATCATTCCTTATTTGGTAATATTCGGTAGATTTTTACGAGAAGATGTAAAATTGCGGAAATCTGCAAAGTCCTCGCTCTTTCTCTTTCTTTTTTTAATCCCTCCCTCTCTCCCTCTCCTTATTTCTGTCTTTCACTCTCTCTTTCTGTCTTTCTCCCTCTCCCTCGCTCTCTGTCTGAATCTTTTTCTGTCTTTTTAACTCTAAATATGTAAATATATAACACTAGGAAATCATGCTGTTTATCCCAATAAATCAATTGTTCCTTATGTAGACATGCACACATACATGTACATATATATATATATATATATATATATATATATATATATATATATATATATATATAGATAGATAGATAGATAGATAGATAGATAGACATTAATTAAAAAAAGATTTACCTAACTGATCAAGAAATGTAGGCGCACTGATTTTATCAGGATCATTCAATGCCATCAAAATCGCAACAATAAATGTTTACAGTGAAGAAGGCATGAAACGGATGATGATCGATAAATAAAACCGTTAAAAAAACTTTCAATTCGAATTTATCATCGGTATTTATTCCTGAAATGAATACTCTTTTATTTATTTAAATTAAGATTACACAAGATTTATATTGAATAATAGTTTGAGTGAATAGTAGTGTTCTTTTCCCGTCTCCATAAAAAGCATAGAAGAATGAATAGTGAGAAGGAATTGTGAGATTAAATTCGGGTTCCTGAAAACTGCAAATTTCAAAACTGAGATGATGTTAACCATCAACAAAGAGTCAAAATCTCCCGAGTGTGAATCTATTCACCCGGGAACTTTGCTCGTGACAAAAAGTATGTACCTCCAAATTGTCACCTGTCAAACCTTTGTTAGAATTTAGATGAAGGCTTCTGATAGCAATGATTTAATATATGTTTATTTGTGCCACAAAAGAGATTAATTATGGTAAGTTAATGCAAGATCCACCTACCATTTTGAATTTGTATCACTTTAATATAGACGATTATAATCAATATGAGCGCACAAAACATAAGGTCACTGATGCGAAAACAGTTAAACAATAATAAACATTCCACTAATTAAAAAAAAAATTTCCTGTTTTAAAAATCTTTTCCTGAATTATTTCTCCGCAAAACCAAAAGAAAATCAACGAAAAAAGCAAAAAAATAAAGAAATAAAAAATAAATGAAAATAATGATGGAATATTTTGAAATAGAATGGAAGCTCGATTTAAATCTGTTTTAAGCAAAAAGAAACGCCCGGACAAGTAAAATGCTTGCTTTAACGTTTACTTTCGCTAACAGCGATGCAAGGGGAGACAAATGTGTTTTTCTCGACTGATTTGTTGAATTTTTGAAAAATTTAATCAGAACAATGAAATGGCAAGTCTTAATTACAAAATATAAAACTATTTGTCTCTTAGAAACGAATCGATTATCAAAATGTTTGACAAATCCACATGTTCTCTTCCTGTTTTTAATTTTGGCTTAAGAGATATTTCTGGTACAAGGTCATTAGTTGAGGAGCATTCTTTCTGTCTTTTATAATGTACTTATTAAACTTGGTAAAGGCGCATTGACTACAATGCATAGGTTAATCAGCTTTTATAAAACAAATATCTTAATTATTGAGTTTGATTCTTAGTGAATGCTCAACTATTTTGACCTTGAGCCAGACTAAGCAAACGTTAGTGATTAACGATTTCCTGTGTGTTAGGTTATATTGTTTTCTACAAAGGTTAGTGATCAGGATTTCAAAGCATTAGTCAGATTTGTAAGACACTTCAATTTTCTCTCGAATGATATCAAACTAATTTAAAATTATTAAATATCAATAGAAACTAGAATTTCAACAAAGACTGAGAAAATAATTAAGTAATTTGATAATATAAAAGTTGGTTCATGAAAAAGAAGGTTAAAAAATGCCAACTTTTATTGAGAACATAGTTTTTCTTTGGCGGCCATTAATTTGTTTTCTATTGCTTTTCCTTTCTCTTTAAAGAGCTTGCCCGCCTTTTTACAATTACAAGTTTATAGATGAAGTGAAAATAACAGAAAATTATGATGTTATAAAATTACTGGCAAAAAGCAACGTCAAAAGAGTGATTTTAATAAATACACACACACACACACACACACACAAACAGAGAGAGAGTTTGGGTTAGAGAGTTGATTCTTTCATAGAGATTAAAATTTGGAATTGATTTGATTTGTCCGTTTAACGACATATCAACTCCTTATGGGTCATTTAATGCCGAAATTAAATTTTCTTGTGAGCTTGAAAGTAATAAAAATATTATGCTATTCCGTTTTCGCAATTGAATACCTGGTATATAAATAAAGATAAGAAAACATTTGACTGAGCAGCGAGTATTATTAGTATATTATTTTATTAGGCATTCTATCAGTATAATATAAAGAAAGTTATGTTTTCATTAGTTCATTGTTTTAAACTTTCAGAAAATGGTAATGGTAATATTAACCATTTTCTTATAAGGAAACATTTGACATTCATTGACTGAGCAGCCAGTACTGCTGTTAGATGAAATTTATAAAATCTTTCTCTTAAAACAATTTTTCAGGAAAATAGGTTTCTCAAGTTAAGTAGCAGTTATTGCTCTTTCTATTATTAATGAAGGTATCCTTCCTAAACTTTTATTTGATTGATTGATTTGTCTGTTTAACAACACATCAACTCCTTATGGGTCATTTAATGCCAAAATCTAATTTTCTTGGGAGCTTGGAAGTAATAAAAATTTGATATGTTATTCCACTTTCACATGGTGGATGATACACTATTTATATTTTTCGGACTATTGTCCTCATCTTTGTCGCCATATTTATTACAACGTTTCGGCCGTTGTACGTGCCAGCCTTCTTCAGGTGGTTGGAATGTCGAAATGAACCCTTTATTTCACTCATTGGAGTAGACTGTTCTAGTTCCACGGCCCATGTCTAATGGATGTCAGTTGTCAGTTATCTCCTGTTAATTTCCCTCTCCACCGCCTTAACCAGGTATTGAACTCACGCTCTTTGGGTCCTGTCACTGGATCTAATCAACGCCTTTATCCACTGTGTTATATGACCTTGAGGACATCTGGATGTGAATTTCTGGGTATTATAAACCTAGTGTCTTCAGCAATCATTTTTTACCAATGCTCATATTGCAATTTTTGCTATTACTATTGCTTTTCTCTGCTACTCCTTATTATTGGTTCCTATATTGTATTCATTTCTATGCTTGATCGGCTCAGGAGATTTTTGTGGCCTAACATATGTGCTCATTCCTTAAGTTTATGGATTTTCCAATGATGTCCTTTGTCTATGAAAACAAAGACAAAGAACATCATTGGAAAATGCGTACAACGGCCGAAACGTTGTAATAAATAGTCCGAATAATGTAAATAGTGTACATAATACCTGATCTCAGAAATATAGACAGATACTGATGGTAGATGATACTCAGCTTTTGTGCTTATACATGTTTCGGCGGACATAATTACTAGAGGCAGTGATACGTGTGTTTTAGGTTGTAGTTTTGTTGAAGTTATATTTTGGAACAGGGTTGGATTTATTTAAGAAATTGTTTGATATTATATGGATTAATGTAATGAAAGTTGTTTTAGTATTATTTTTAATGGATTTGGCTGAAGTCACTACGATTTGTTGTATGTGTGTATTGTTGGTAAATTTTTATATAAAACATGTAATGCTGGTATTTTTACTATAAAAATGTATTTTTATACTTTCATATACTTTCATTTTATTTTTGTTTGTGGAGGTGAGGGTCATAGCTGGGACCCTAACAGGTGCTATCACCCCGGGTTAGGCTGAACCTGGAAACAACAGAAATTAAGATGTGGTTCCATGCTCCTCAAAACATCCAATCTCCTGATCAGAGGCCTTGTTGCCAGATTTAGTTTGTCATCATACCCAGAACTATAAGATTTGGGGTGAAATTTTTAATTGAATGAAAATAAATTGGAAAAAAGAAAAGAAGGAGAAACGTAAAATTAGTTTCAAAGATTTTAAAACATTGCATTACATCGGCTGAGATAGATAGATAGATAGATAGATAGATAGATACAGAAATATAAACAGGCTGATATAGACAGAGAGAGAGAAAGAGAGAGAGAGAGAAAGAGAGAGAGAGATTAACACGTAGATAGATAGATAGATAGATAGATAGATAGATAGATAGATAGATAGATAGATAGATAGATAAAAAGTGGATAACATCGAATATGAATTCTTACATAGTAACGGCCGATGCAAGAAGGCGTTCGTTTTTGGACAGCTTTCTACACTGAAATGAAAATGTTTTTCTAAAAGCAAATGAAAAAGGCTATCGTTTGCTTTAGTGGCAGTGTGCCAAAAGACTTGAATGCAAGTGTCTGTTTGTTTGGCAGTTTTATTTACTTATTTCGAAATCTGATTCTTCAAGAATGGCTTAACTGGGGAACAGCTGGCATTTGTTCTGGCAGCTGACGACGGTCACTTGTTCTTCACCGGCCGTTATAAGAAGCGGAGAAATGAAAAATATACACCTGCGTGAGATCAACATCAAAAGAAGTCGTCTTTATGCGAGATGCTTGTAAGTGATATGCCGTTAAAGGCTAAATGATGTTATTAAATCTGCCTGCTTCTAACTCGCCCCGACCCCCTTGTTTTGACATACGCTGATGTAAACCAGTATTGCATGTGCCTATAACTTATCTTCTCCGGTGATGTAATTCCAGCCCATGCCGGTGGTCATTAATGGTATACAAACAAATGGTAGAGCGTTCAACTGAAGGGTAACAGAAAGAAAATTATTGTCGTACGTATAAAATCTGAAAGAAACACAAAGAATTGACTTTAGTGATGTAGCCAAAAAGATTGTTTTCTTTATTTTGATTAGATATTTTTCAGGTTATGTTTTTCAAAGAGATCAACAAATGATCTTACTAATTCATTGGAACAGGAAGAATGTGCAGCGTCTGTGTATATGTAAATAATTTGTTATATATGAGAATTAAGTTGAATTTAGATTCCCATGTATTAGACAAACTGTTGATCATATTACGCGCATATGGTGTATGGGAATATATGAGACCGAAATATACTGGTGTTAAGTAAGATTCTGTTATGCGTGGATATGAAACATCGACCTCATTTAAAAAGTGAATGAAACATACGACAACATAAATATATGAAAAATTCAAATCAAACATAAAAGTTTTCGTATAAGAACACTTGAAGTTTTTAATACAAAGTTAGCATGTATCTACTTACAAAAGACTATGTACGAAAAACATTATGAATTTTGTACTTATGCGTCCTGTTTGTATAACTTTCCCGCCTAATGCGTGCAGGTCAAGTGACTGTTTTTTTTTTTTTGTTGTTTTTTTTTTTATTCTCGTGATATTTATAATGAATTTTTATTGCTATTTTTGTTTGGGTCAAGGGGAGATTACTTTTTGTCTAGCGCTACAATTTCTTTGAAAATCAGAAATAGGAATATGAACTTCTTCGGAGGCATGCGTATTAAAAAAAAAACAAACATTCTTTTTTTTTATTATTTTTGGGAATTTAAATATAAAACAACTGTTAGTAAGTTAGTTTCACAAATGACAACTAGTATAGCGTATTCCGTCGTTATTAGTAATTCCTCTCTTGTAGACTAGACATAGGTTAATGCTATTTTAATGAATAATTATTGTATGTTGGCCTAATGAATTTGACAAATACAAGAGACATCGCAGAGTCATATGTCTGAAACTCAATGAAATATATTTCATTGAGTTTCAGACATTTTTCTATAATTATGTTTTAAAGAGTTAAACCGAAAGCTAAAATCTTCGTCGAAATTACTACGATTGGGCTGCATTAAGTTTTCTAACCACTGATTAGAACCACATAAGAAAACAAGAGTAAGAGGATTGTGTTGCGTCAGTCTTCGACTGTGGAGGGGTTACCTTTTTAAAAAGTCAGCAGTCAAAATCACAACATTCGCATGGACTCAGCAATCACTTTGTTGTCTGTGGGGAAAATCACGGACACCTAAGCCACGAAATTGGCTCAATTATTTAAAAGCTAATTTGACAAATGGCCACAATTGTGGGGTGTTTCAGTGGGGATCGAATTCATTTTACTCGTGAATTTTCTTTTTAGCCATCGTTCTACGGTTGATGTCCTAATTTCAATTGTTTCTCTTTCAGATCAGAATGCACTTTTTGCATAAGCTTTTTCCTTTTATCGAACAAAATTTAACGATGCCGCTGTCATCGGAATTCGAGAAAATCATAAAAAAATACCTGCTTTATGATTGAAGAAAAGGCTTAATGGAAAGCATAAAAAAACATAATCAAACAAAGATGACACACCTGATGTTTCTGAACTAAAGAAAGACATTGGAGTTGTTAAGACTGTTAGAAAACATTCAGAACAAGTTAACATCTACAAACGGACAAATTAGCCTTGTTCGTCAAATGAAGAAGATGCAACCGAGGAAAACTTTAGCGTTTACACTTTCAGAAAGGAAAAGAAAACTATTTCGAAATTGCTATAATTCTAGGCAAGGCAGATAAGATTTGTCTTTAAATGCATTTCCATGCAGATGGGCTTGAGAGTGAAAGTGGTCATATTGGAAATTTCTCTTTCGATTCGATGTGATTAATTCATAAGAAAGAAAAAAGAAAACTTCTTCTAATCTCGTCAGTTCTCTCTTTTACACGACTAATACGAGACTTTAAGAACCAGTCACGGAACACTCTTAAACTGTAGGGGTAGGGATGAAGAGATAAAATAGAAAATTATTTTCAGTTTTGAATGCCAGCATATTTACGGATAAAGACATTTTAAAACATTTTCTAAACGTTTTTAACTCCGCATGATAAATAAATATTTTACACCTCTTTTAAAATTGTCTTCTCTTCTATTCGTCGACTTTAGTATAAAATTGTTTTCTATTCCACACGTTCTTGTAAGTTCTACTTTGAGTTTTCCAGATATTAATGTAGAATGTGATATTGGCATCCAATACAAGAATAACCTTTATTTAGATAGGATCGTTTATTGTCAGTATCAATATTTTCTAAGTACCATGTATTTTATTAAAAGAAAGCTTAACAATTAACAAAACCTGAATGTGCGTATGTTGCACTTGCTTCCATAAGCTAAATAATAAAGAATCTTGGAAAGCAATATGTTTTCGTAAAATTCTATTTTAAGTCTGTAAAAACATTTACAGTGATATTTCAAATGTTACAAAAACCAACACGGAAAACATATGAGCCGTACGTAATTTCTGGACGCCTTTCCTCATCAACTGACAAAAAGCACTTTGAGAAATGACATAATGATCCATATCCGTTAAAAGAGATTATCAAAACCAGAATGATAATCAGGAATTGGTTAATCATGTGAATGCCGATGAAAACCTTTTGGAAATCTCAAAACAGGTGATGGAATCTCGGTGATGTTGAAAAAAAAAAAAAAAAAGCCACTGAAAGCGGAATGAGTAGGATCATCATTACCAATGATTTTGAGTGGAAGAGATTCGTTCAATATGACTTTGTATCACGTGGCCATTCATGGGAAAATGGTTTAAGAGGTCATGGGATGTTTGAGAATTGCAATGCTAAGGAAGGAACTTGTGACATTGGCAGAAAAAAAAGCCAACGTACTGAATCATGACAATGCACCTAATCACACATAATTGTCCATGATATTTTATGTAAAACACGACACAACTCTCGTCTCTCTATTCTCTGGATTTGTACTGTTCGGACATTTTGCATTCCAAGTTTGAATGGCGAGAGAAGACGTGTACTATTTCTTTAAACGGCATTAGAACACAATTCCAGAAATGGGAAAAACGCCAGATGCGACGACTTTGAAAGGGAGAAATTTCATGTTGTGGGTAAAGCATTACACATTTTTCAAAAAAAATTGTTTGCTTCTAGCACTCTTCCCATATATATATATATATATATATATATATATATATATATATATATATATATATATATATATATATAGTGCTGTGCAAAAGGTAAGTGAACCCCTAAGATAATATTTAAAATAATTGTCTCTTTTTTCAGCTAATCAGCAAATCTAAGATTTTTATCAAACTGGAATAAAAAATATTTATTAAAAATTAAGATGCGTAAAAGTAAGCGAACTCTTACATTTGCACTCTCTAATTTGTATGCAGTTTTACATTTGCCAGTGCAAATAATTTTTTCTGCACATGTAAAAATAAAAATGACACATATTAATTTTTATGCGGGGGTAAGGTGTGTATACTGCAGTGAAACAATATAACTCATTGTGTATGCAAAACTGTGCAGCTAGAGACTAAATTTAAATATATATATATATATATATATATATATATATATATATATGCGAAGATCAAAAGAACTTCCTGAACCTTTAAAAAATTGAAACCTATAATGATAGAGAATGCTACAATTTGGAATGCACTTCTCCACTGTGCAACAAATTATTTATAAATGGAAGGCCTTTCATATGACAGAATCATAATCAAGAAGTGGCCATCCGCGATAAATAATAGCACAAGCAAGTAGGCAAAATGTCATTTTGTGGTTATTCAATGCTCACTGGCCAATATTGGAATTTATGTGCATAGAGTGCGACGAAATCTGAACAATGGCCATCTTAACAGAATGCCTAGAAAAAAAAAACACTGCTTACAAGTATGCTCGCCTAAACTATGCCAAAGCACCTATTAATAAGCTATAAACATTCTTGCAAAAGGTTTTATGGTCAGATGAGATAACACTGGAGCTTTTGGGGAGGAACGATAGGTCGTATATCTGGTGAGATCCTCACACGTTTTTTGAAGAGTAGAATTTGATACCAACCATTAAACATGGTAGTTACAGCATTACGATTCGGGGTGATTTGCTGCAACTGGAACAGGTAAATTAGTACGCATTGTCAGCACAATGGACTCTGCAGGATACCAAGCAATTTTGGACGAAAGTGTCTTGTCTCCAGTTCAAAAGTTGGGTTTAGGTCGGGGCAGCTACTTCCAAGAGGACAATGGTCTGAAGCATCAAAGCAAATTCACAAAAGTTCAAGTCTTGGAATGGCCCAGTCAAAGTCCTGATTTAAACTTAATTGAAAATCTATGATTCAAGTGAAAGAAGGCGATGCGTGCAAGAAATCAAAATAAAATCGAGCAATTGTGAGAGTTTTGCCAACAATAATGGTCAAAAGTCGGCATTCACAATTGCTAGAAACTTCTTAAATATTATAGAAAAAGACTGGTTGACATTGTAACCTCAAAAAGACCAGTCACCAAATATTAAATGCAAGGGCTCACTTACTATTGCACATCTTAATTTTTAATTAATATTTTTATTTCAGCTTGAAAAAAAATGAAAGTGATTGAAATTCATTTAATAAAGGTTTCTCTTAACGAATATATAGTTTAATTAAGATTTGTTGATTATCTGGAAAAAAGAGACAATTATTTTAAATATTATTTTAGGGGCCACACTTATTGTTGCACAGCACTGTATATAGGAAAACGATATATAATTTTTTATATATCAAGAAGAATTTTAGTGAAATCCATGACAAAATAGAAAAAGTTTTCGTGTAACGCGTTTCATCATTTAGGACTTCATCAGACAAAAGTGATTTTTCGCTCATGCGACTACACATAGAAAAGGAGTAGAGGAGACGCTAAGAATGTTAATAGAACACTGGCATGTACAATGGAATTTGTAGGTCTGATGTATTGGATTGTGATTACGATTCCAATGTAATAAATTATAACCATGGAATATTAGTGTTTGAGCCTTTTATATTATATTACATATATATATATATATATATAGCAGGAACAATATTGGGTAAAAAAATTATTTTACCCCAATATATATATATATATATATATATATATATATATATATATATATATATATATATATATATTATGTTGGTGCAAAAATAATAACGTAATAATGTCGTTTTTTGACGTTAAAAAATATGTCAAAAAACGACATTATTACTTCATTATTTTTGAACCAACCTAATACTTATATTTAGGCAGCATATCTTAGCAGGTTTCGTTGAATAATCTGGACATATTATGTCTATTTATTTAGAAAAAAAAATAAAAATAAAAAAAATGAACCCGACAACTATCAATTACATTAATTTCACAACTATCAATTGCATTAGCAATTCACCGCTGAAAATGATCTTGGATGAGATTGAAATTACTTGGGTAAATAAAAGAAATGAACATAAAACTTTGGCGTCTTCCTTGCTGAATTTTACATCAACATTAAGAAGCTAATCCAAGAATTCGAGAAAATTAAAATAAAAATTATTAGCAATAATATGTCTTGATTATTCAACCAAACATGCTTGAACATATACATACATACATATATATATATATACATATATATATATATATATATATATATATATATATATATATATATATATTCATATATATATATATATATATATATATATATATATATATATATATATATATATATATATATATGTTCAAGCATGTTTGGTTGAATAATATATATATATATATATATATATATATATATAAATTGAGTAATATAATAATGGGTTGAATAATATATATATATATATATATATATATATATATATTAGGTTGGTGCAAAAATAACGACGTAATAATGTCGTTTTTTGACGTATTTTTAACGTCAAAAAACGACATTAATACGTCATTATTTTTGCACCAAACTAATATATATAAATAAAGACTTAAACACTAATATTCCATGGTCATAATTTATTCCATTGGAATCGTAAATAAGATCCAATTCATCAGACCTACAAATTCAAGAAGAAAAAAATCTCCGGAAATAAAAAATAGAATTTAGAGAGAGTGTAAGTATGAGAGAGTGGGACGAATGTTAGAGAATATTACCTATATATATATATATATATATATATATATATATATATATATATATATATATATATATATATATATATATATAAATAAATAAATATATATATATATATATATATAGCGGTAATTTGAAATACTGTTTTTGAAGCCAACATTGCTGTTTTTTCAGCGGTTTTGTGATAAGTAGGCATTAAGGAGGCAATCAGGCTTTGCGGTAGAGTATCAAGCGCTCAGTATCAAGCTCAGTTTCAAGATATCAGTATCAAGCTCTCAGTATCAAGCTCAGTATCAAGATATCAGTATCAAGCTCTCAGGATTAAGCTCAGTATCAAGATATCAGTATCAAGCTCTCAGTATCAAGCTCAGTATCAAGATATCAGTATCAAGCTCTCAGGATTAAGCTGAGTATCAAGATATCAGTATCAAGCTCTCAGTATCAAGCTCAGTATCAAGATATCAGTATCAAGCTCTCAGTATTAAGCTCAGTATCAAGATATCAGTATCAAGCTCTCAGGATTAAGCTGAGTATCAAGATATCAGTATCAAGCTCTCAGTATCAAGCCCAGTATCAAGATATCAGTATCAAGCTCTCAGTATTAAGCTCAGTATCAAGCTTTCAGTATCAAGCTCTCAGTATCAAGCTCAGTATCAAGCTCTCAGTATCAAGCCCTCAGTATCAAGCTCAGTATCAAGATATCAGTATCAAGCTCTCAGTATTAAGCTCAGTATCAAGATATCAGTATCAAGCTCTCAGTATCGAGCTCAGTATCAAGATATCAGTATCAAGCTCTCAGTATTAAGCTCAGTATCAAGCTTTCAGTATCAAGCTTTCAGTATCAAGCTCTCAGTATCAAGCTCTCAGTATTAAGCTCAGTATCAAGCTCTCAGTATCAAGCTCTCAGTATTAAGCTCAGTATCAAGATATCAGTATCAAGCTCTCAGTATTAAGCTCAGTATCAAGATATCAGTACCAAGCTCTCAGTATCAAGCTCAGTATCAAGCTTTCAGTATCAAGCTCTCAGTATCAAGCTCAGTATCAAGCTCTCAGTATCAAGCTCAGTATCAAGCTCTCAGTATCAAGCGTCAATAGAGTTAATAATAAAAAGGTGTTTTCATTTAACTCATGTTTACCTCGGAGCTTTGTGGCTATATAAGTGTAACCACTTGTCGGAACAGAGTTAATCTGCTTTAGAAGATTAGATATTAGGTTGTGGGTCCGACCGAGAACTTTTCATTCTCTCTGCTCGTATATCAATGAACACAGACAGATGTGTAAATGAATGACAAATTTGAATTATGTCAAGCATAAAATCACAATTAAAATCGATTTTCCTACTTTTTAGTTGTCCAATATAAAAACAGTAGAAGATGGGAAATATCATTGAAAAAAAAATACTACCGTAACGTTTATGTCTGGTACAAAGCCAAAGTAGCTAACCACTTCGTTAAAATCAAAAGAAAGTGTTGCAAAGAATTTAATATGAAGCTATTTAAATTGTTTTGGGAATGTATTAAATTCTAAAATTATGTCCTTCGTATCGCCTCCAAGCTACAAAAATGCTTTAAGAATCGAATACAGAATGAATGAATTCGGAAACCTCCCCATTTTCTTTTCCTCTGTAAAGGAAAGGTAAACTAGTTTGGCTTTTGACTTGAAACATAATGATTTTTTAAAAAATGCTCGCACGGGTATTGTGAGGATTTTCTGCTGATATATATTTTTTTTAAATTTGATTATTCAAGTTGACTAAAAAGGATTAACGCATGTTTTCAGATTAAATTTAAATAAGGCTAAGCGTGATCTGTTGCCAGAGAGTGGGATAATAAAACAATTTTCAAAAACACCGTACATTAACGCATCAAATTTTATTTTGGATCGAATGACCGGAAAACCAAACGCAGATTACCGCCGATCGCCGCCACTTGAGTTTAAAATCTACGATGTTACCGGATCTGTCCTGAATATTTGACCATTATGGACGACGAGTATCTTTATTTTGAACATGTTTCGCCTTATACGTTCTTCGAGATTTCTCTGATGTATTTTTACATTCAGTTATTGTTAGAATTCAATCGATTTTCTTTCTTTTTCTTTCTTTTATCTCTTTAGCAAAGACATTGTTAAAGATTACAGAGCCAAGTGTCAATTCTCTTGACCGAATTTTCAGGCGAGATTGCTAAAATGCACTTCGTCTTATGATGTAACGTGGAGAAAACGGCCAATCTTTCATATCAGAATTTTAAAAACAAACAATTTTTCAACATGACTCACCGCGCGAGAAGAAAAACGCTGTAAACAAGAGGACTTGAATTTGGATAATTCAATGTTTTTCTTTATTTTTCAAAAAATTAACGGAAGTTGGAAAAATCTCTGCCAAATCATAAAATCCCGCTCGCTATTTTCTGGTTTCCGGTATAAAATATTTTTTATGTGATCATAAATTTATTTTCCCTGACAATTTCGAATTTATGCCACTTTATGATGGAGTGCTGAAATGTTCTCGGCCGACTAACAACAAATAAAAAAACATTATGTTTGGGAAACTGGGTCAGTTCGAGAACTTTTCAGCATCTGTCATAAAACTAAATTTATACCATCCACATTTTTATTTTAAATATTTTTCTTTGAAACGGAATTTCTTTTTTAGATTCTAGTGAGGCTTTTCTTAAGAGATTAATCGAAGCGCCAAAATTCAAGTTAAAGTGGAGTTTGCCGCCAAAGTAAAAAGCCGTTATGTCATTGAATATTCAGACTATGATCTTCATCTTTTTTAATTAAAGGATTTCAGCTTTCTGGTCTTCTTCCGGTGGATATTCACCCAGGTTCTTTTTTTTTTTTTTTCTTCAAAGAACTTTAACCTGTATCTGTTGATAGGGAATTTTCACCATTCAGACCTGATCAGGGCAGAAAAGTTTCATTTTTGAAATAATAATTCAATCATCCCATTCAGAACGTTTTGTTAATTGCTCTTTAGCAACATTTGGCAATTTTTTTTCACGTTTTCAACCAAGTGAAAATTAATTCACCAACCGATCTAACGCCTTAAAT
The DNA here is from genome assembly GCA_963932145.1 of Acanthosepion lycidas. Lineage (NCBI taxonomy): Eukaryota > Metazoa > Mollusca > Cephalopoda > Sepiida > Sepiidae > Acanthosepion > Acanthosepion lycidas. Next base: position 1,560,565 of record OZ010583.1, on the reverse strand, counting down.
AAGATCGTTTTTTTTTTTTTTTATTGTCTTTTCCCTGCTCGGGACGCATTTACCGAGCAACTAAAAAGAAACTTCTATTTGTTTACTTCAGAGGAATTGGCATCTGAGTGTCGATAAAAGATTTAAGATCGAATAGTGATGCCCAAAGCAAGCCATAGAAAAGGATAGCACTTTATGACCTTACTACTTTTTACCGATTATTACATTTGTGTATTTGTAAAATCTTGCCAAACCCACGCGGTAAATACTACAACCAATAGCAACAGTCAAAAAATCCATAATTTACTTCAGATTTATATGTCGGAATCTTGCCATTTCAACCAGAAGGAGCAAATGATTCCATCTTTTATTTGTTAGATATTTTCCATCAGCTTAATTATCCAATTAATCATTTTCTATGTATATCTGGTTTTATTCGCTCTACAACTTACCTACCAGCGTGTACATCTGCATTTGGTTATTCGGATGGAACCGCGGTTTACTTTTGGATCATGAAAATGTGCAATCAAAAGTCGACGAAACTGGCAGCCTTTTTTAGTCGGAAAGGGCACTTGAAGAGTACTTTCGACATTTGACACAAAATAAATAGAAAATAAAATAAAACTGTTGTTTATCTTCTGTTTCGAACAAGTCAGATATGAACAACTGAAAAAGAGGGAAACAAAAACCAGGAGCAAATGATATCTCGACTCTCTTTATTGTATTCTCTTTTGTTCTATTTGAGCATGCATGTCACTTTTGGGTGAAATAAGAAACGGTTTAGGGTTTGTGTTTCTCTCTTGGGTGCAGTCTGTCAATAATCAGAAAAAAGATTTTTTACAGGCCTGAATTTTAATTAGCTGTATTACTAAAGGATTTTTGGAGGCATACGCTGGATTATCTAATTTAGTTATATGCACACACGCGCGCGTTCTATATATATATATATATATATATATATATATATATATATGTATATATATCAAAACTAATCTCCCTGACATCGTGATCAGGAATCGCAAAAAGAAAATGTGCCTGCAAATTGTAATGTAACTTTGAAGATCTTCAAAAAACTATCTTAAATCGAAATCTTAAAAATGTGGCACATGAAGACATTAATAATTCCAGTTGTAGTTGGAGCCCTCGGATTGATTGGAAAAGTTTCCGATAGACTCATTGAAAGATCCCTGGTAGCCCAAACCTTAGAGAATACAAAAAATGTACTCACAAGTACTACCCACACAATGGCTTTATGTATGCAAAATATATGTGATTTTTTTTTGTTTCTCTTTCTCAAAAATGTTTAATAGAAAATATCATGATGATATCTCTGACCTTAGGTCTCTGGTTGGGACCCGGAAAGAAATAGTATATACCAGAAATCAAAGGAAGTTAAACTATTGTTATACAAAATGAAAACAACTTGCATTAAATCTTTTTCATCGCAGAGACAAAATTTTAAAATATGTATAAAATATTTAAAATGCATACGAAACTCATTTTCCTGATTTGTCAAGCTCCGTGAAACTATTCTACTGATGATATCATTTGGACAATTCATGGCTATTTAAATTTGAAATGTCTGACTTCAAAACATGCAGGATGTAGCTAATGATATTATGATCTAATTTTTGGTAATAATTGAGAGTCCCAAATGTTTTCTTCTTCTATGGACCATGTCTATTCACAATGTGTGCGATCAAGGCTTCCCACATTTCCCTGCGTTTTGTAGTCCTTAGTTTGTCTGCTCAAACAAAAACATAAAATGTGGACAGTTTATCTAGAATTTTGACCGGGATATGCAACAAATTATTTGAAGATTAGAACAATATATATATATATATATATATATATATATATATATATATATATATATATATATATATATATATTAGAGAAATCTGAGACAGCTATAAAATATATAAAATGTAATATAATATTAAAGATATAAAATTTAATGTGAACGTTTCGTCCTTTCGTATTTCATCACACTAAAGAGATGTTTGTGTTCGTTGGATGCGACTACGCATGCGCACGACAGTGTAGCGGAAAGTTTGGTGGTTACCATTTATTTAGTGGTGTTGACGGTCAAAATCAATCCACATAATTTTTTACTCTACAAAATATGTTAATCAAAATGCAAAAACAAGAGGAAACAACAAGAAACATTTGTGATTGAAGACAAAAAACAAATATTTGAATAACAAGTAATTTTCAATGTATTTTTGGTAATTAAAATATTTTACAAAAAAAAGTAGTTGACTTTTTTAGGTGAAATCTTGTTGAAAGGTTGTTTGTTAGAATCTGTTATTGAAGATTACGTTAATTAATTGCAAGAGAAAAAAATTACTGTTCATGTAAGTAGTAAATGTTGAATGCAATTTGTGATCAAAGAAGTTATCTACCTTCGATTGTTTTGTGTAATACAAAGCGCTTGAATGTAGAGGAATAAGTTGATTTGTTAACAGGAATTTGTTTAATTTCTGTGTAAAGGAATTTGGTGAGTGAATGAATAAAGTTCACTGATAAGTTTTGATTAGTGAGTGTCAATATCGTTAAGTTGTATAATGTTCGTATGAACGAAAAACATTAAAATTGTGTGACGTGAAGTTTAGTTGCAATTCGATTGATATCACAATTCTCACTGGCGAGTGTGAATGAGTTTCTGTTTTTATTTGCTTCGGGTGGCTCACAAGTACTTGGCGCGAACTTGGATTTCTGTCACGAGCTGTAAAAATTAGTTAAGCGCGGGTGGATATTCACACCTACTTGTATATTTATTAACCAATGAGGACTCGATATTTTTTAAAGTGTATGAAGTTGAAAGTGATTCACTTTTTGTACAGATTTGACCCAACTATTTTGGGTATTGGAATAATGTAGAATTTGAGTTCTACAACGGCAACGGGCGGCTGAACATTTTTAAATTAATTTGTTCATTTTTTAAAATATGGTCCTTTACAAAATATTTTATCTAAACAATCAGCATATTCCCGATATATTGATGATGTTCTGTTAATATAACCCCGTGGCACTGATTTACCTGACCTTGTAGATAAACTAAACAAAGTCGGATATACGATAGAATTCACTTATGAAGCAGAAACCAACACTGCTTTACTTTTCCTAGATATAATACTACGCTGTAATTACTATTGTCTAAAAGAGAGTGTTCATCTCAATAAATTTCTATTCTCGCCATAACGACAAAATGAAATCCGGAATAATCTTCGGATTTTACTTAAGAGAACTCTGTATTTGTAGCCATTGATATTTACACGAAGAAGAGAAATACACTGAAAAGACATTTAAGCTCCCGCAATATCTCAATTATTATATTCAACGCGAAACTAAAGGCCCATAAAATATTTTCAAAACATAATAATGGGCCATTTTTCGAGAAATCCAACGAAACAAAATATACTATTCTAAACACCAATTCTGACCCAACTACAATTGAAAAGAATTTATTTATTTTAAAATAAAATGTCTTATAATTACTTCTTAAACAATAAAAGACAAAATAATATTAAATAGAAATCTCAAGAAATTTAAATAAAAATTTCTTTGGCTCTCGTGACTGCTGCAAGTTTTGTAATTGTGTCTTAAGAGTTTTTTTATTCTCCGCTCTTCACTGAATTTGATAATTCTGCTGATAAAACATAGATTGTTTTGGCCGTAAATTCTCTTGAAACTCTACTCTGGACGCATCTGGAATATCCTTGTCTGATATTCCACTTAGAACTGAGACTCTGTTGAGTGATATGCATATAATTTCCTCCATGGTTTCTGATATCATCTCTACAAAGCATGTCAACCTGATGATATCCCTTGTAATTGTCCTTGTGCCTCCTGAACTGGTTCCTGTTTGCTCTAAACTGTATAATAAATGCTTCACTACCTCTTGCTTTCCTCTTCTGTTGTTCAAGAACTTCAGGTGGATCCTCTGAACCTTCGAAATACCGACCTTTTACCCTTCTACCTGTTTTTGGCAAACTACTAGAGACCCTAATGAACTCTGAATTTGTTAAGAATCTCAAATAGCAGAGCCTTCTTTCTGATAAGCATTATTGCTTTCCCTTCTTTAGGTTAACTGTTGATCTCCTAACGAGTATTGCTGAAAGAGTCTATCAAGATTTAAGTAAGACTGGTAAAGCTCGGCTGTTGCTTTGAAGATTTTGAAAGCGTTTGACAGGGTTGGCAAATCGGTCTTCTTAAGCTGAAACGCTATGGTATTGCAAGACCAATTTTTGCACTGATTCAGTCTTTCTTATCAAATAGCAAAATGAAAGTCATCCTGAACGACCAATCTTCTAGATCTTTTTGTACTTATGCAAGTGTCCTCAGTGCTCTATACTTGGGCCTATTTTGTTCTTAACATTCATCAATGACCTCCCTGATGACATTAATTCTCAACTTGATATCTTTGCTGATGACACAACCATTCACTCCTGTCTCGGTAGTAAGTCTGGTCAGTTCGATAAGGTCATATTGATAGCTGTTCTAAAATAAATGACCTACAGTCTTTTGTTAACTGGGGCAAGAAATGGTTTGTTAATTTTAACACCTCCAAAACGAAACATCTCTCTATTAATCATCTGAGAGACACCTTTCTGCCTCCCATCAGTATGGCTGAAGCTAACATCCAGGAATGTAACTTGTTGTACCTTCTCAAGGTAACATTCTTGGCCGACATAATTTGAAAGATTATATTGCATCAATTGTTAGGCCTGATGCTAAGAAAGTTGGTTCACTGTGTTGTGCTAAGAAATGTTTCTCTCCAGAATGTTACATATTTATGTTTATCATTCATCCATGCTTTGAATATTGCTGCCATATCTGGTCTGATGCTCCTGCTATTTATTTAGAGATTCTTGATAAACTCCAAAGAAGAATCGACAATATTATTGGTCCTGGCCTGGCGTCTCGGCTTCAGTTACTTTTCTACTGTCGTAATGTAGCTTCCCTGTGCTTTTTCTCTAAATACTTTTAAACGCAGTACTAGATTGCCGGTAAGGTCTTATCAATTCACAATTGTATTGGCTAGATGTAACCTTCAGTTTTATCCTAACAGTTTTTTTTTCCTCGCACTTCTCATTTATGGAACTCTCTTCCGGATCCATGCTTTCCATCAACTTTGATCTTCAAAAATTTAAATGCCATATCAATCGTTATCTAATGTCTTCTTGATTACTCTTCTATTTTTCTCGCTCCTTAATAATGTTTCTCTTTTTTTTCTTATTTTTTCACACTCAGTAACCCCTTGTGTCTTTGTGGCTTAACTGCCTTTCATGGGGTGAAATGATTAAAAAATATGAACACAAAAGCGTTATTTCAGAAAAAAAAGATCAATGTACGAATTGCTCACTTTAATATCAGACCCTAATTTTGATTTAAAAAATGCTACTTTAATTAAAATTGAAAGTCAATATTGTCTATGCATTTGTTTGCCAACTTGTTGAAGAATGTTTCATTAATGATTCAATAATTCAAACAATATATCTATTCATTTCACAAGTCATTACCAACTCACAAAATATATAAATCTTTGGCAATAATTTACAAAAACTGAAAGGACATATTTATGTTCAAATTCTCCCCGAAAACATACACACACACACACATACACATACATACATACACAGACACAGACAGATATATATATATTGTTCTAATTTTCAAATATTCTATTGCCGAATTACCCGAGTCTTTTTTTGTAAGAAAATGATGCTTCATTTTAAATCATTCTTATAATTGGTGGAGAAAGATGATGCATTTCAATATTACACAATGATCTTGCTGATATAACCTCCATCTTCTGGCTTTCTTTTTCTATATTTTGGATAAAAGTGACTCACTTGTTCAAATTTAAATTTAATTTAAATCAAAGGGAAACAAATTTCAGTGGGTAGTTTGTGCCTCCTGGGGACCCCGTTTGATCAATGTGAAATACACTTAACCAAGTACCATAGAAGTCATTCCCTTTTATAAATTTAAATTTAATTTATATCAAAGAGAAAACTTTTTCGGTTGGGGGGGGGGGCTAACCCCCTTTGATCAAAATGAAATATATTTATCCAAATACCCTGGGTAATGTAGTTTCAGAATATTTATGATTATTATGGTTATTGAGGCCTATCTCTAAAAGCCGAGGAGGAGTTCGATATCAAACATACAGAGGCTACAACTTTATATATATATATATATATATATATATATATATATATATATATATATATATATATATATATATATAAATATTAGGTTGGTGCAAAAATAATGTCGTTTTCTCACATAGTAACATATGTGAGAAAACGACATTATTTTGCACCAACCTAATATATAAAATTTTATAAAATGATACATATAAAGAGAATGAAATAGATATGAAAAGACTGGGATCTATCATTCTAACTATCGCGGTCTGTTTATATTTATTTCAGTCTGTTCATGCTTATTTATATAATCTATCTATCTACTTAGATAGATAGATAGATAGATAGATATCTGTATGCACGTATATATATATATATATATATATATATATATATATATATATATATATATATATATATACATATATATATACATATATATATACATATATATATACACAGAAACGATGATAAACACATTTTGGGAAAAAACATTTTAAGCCATTTCTGTTTTTTAAGATATTTAAAATAATTTTAATGGAAAAGAATAGAAAAAAAAAGATCAAGCCATAAACCAAAAATAGCGATTGAGTTTGTCTGGTATAGGTTTTCAAGTTATTTTTTCTTTGTTATTTCTGTCGGCCATTCCAGTTTGTTGAACGAGATAGAGAAGATTCAATGCCAACGAATTGGCTGTCGGGAGAAAACTTATCTCGACATGCGCAAAAGACAAGCATCAATAAATTTCATGGGAAAAATAAAAACATAAAATATTGCCAAAAATAATATTTTTGTGTAATTATCATCAGTAGATTGAATAATTTGTAGATTTTTGAAAATTTGTATGATTTTCTAGGAGGAATTTAGAGATTATTTCCACATTAAAGGAGAGGTTCTGAAAATGACTTGGATTTATAAGAGAATTAAATGCTTGATGTTTGTATGTTGCCTACGAATGAACATATGAGAATGTCGGACTGATGTCAACTGTACAGAAGAAACTGACCTCAGTGGACAGAATTTCCCAAATGAAAATGAGCGAAATCCGCCGATACGAGTGGAGAAAGAGCAGAACAAACGATCGAAGCAGAGATCAAGGGAGAGAGAAAATTTATGTTGGAAGAAGAAAAAAATATTAAGAAAAAGCAAAGGAAAAAAAACAAACTTAATTAAACAAAAAAAAAAAAAAATGGCGGTTGGAATTTTTAATGAGCAACACAAAGAAAACCTGAAATAGTGAGAAGACCGGGAGGCAAATAAGCTGCGTAATTTATTCATTTGTTTTTGTTTGCAGATCAAATAGCGAAGAACAAAAGAGACAAAAAGTACAAGCGAAAAAACGCGCGAATTGACGCCTTGTTGATTTGGGTAAAAAATGGGAAAAAGTCATGAGGTCATCGATCTACTTTTTCCGCCGTCGAATTGATCTCTGTAATAATTGGACAGGCGAACGAAAAGGCGGAGATATTTTTTTAATGTTTTTTCATTTAATTTTTGCTGAGAGAAGCCAATTCTGAATTTAAACTCTAACTGTCGCGTCTTGTGGAAAAGTAAGAATTATAAACGGATTCTTTCAGACTAGCATCATTATCTTTTTCTCGGAAAGATTTTTGAGATTATTTTTTATTAATGATCATTTCAGATCGATATTCTTCGGAAGAATCATCAACTAAAAACTCATGGCAGACAGAAAGAAATGTTCTTTTTTCCGTCGACTGTAGACAGTTAACAAAAAGGTTTAAATTCAAATCAAACAATTAAAAATGAAATCGCAAACAAAACCAAATGTAACATCTAAAAGATTCGTCTTTTTTTTTTTTTAAATATGGTTCATATTATTTTGATTAGGAGAATAATATTTAGCAACTGCCCGACATCGGCACCATTTTCCCTTTTAGCGCCATCTGCAAGATCAATGGTCTTGACAGGCAGTGAAACATGGCGCAGAATTAGAAGTATATCTCAGTTATTAATGACTTACATAAAAAATATACTAAAATATTTATTGTAGTTTAATGTATAAATTCCTAAATTTCATGGTGTCGATTCGAAAATGAATCGAACAAAATTATTCCGGAAAAATATATCATGAAAATATTTCTATTTCTACAGTTAAACAAATTGTTTAAAAAATTATTTCTATTTCCTTTCTATCCATGTGTGTGCACAGTGAATAAAGTAATTGTATGTGATTATTTCAGGTGACTACAGTCAGTGAATAAAGTAATTGTAAGTCCTTCCTTCAGGTGACGATGATCCGTCAATAAAGTCATTTTATGTGCTTACTTAAGATGACAAGACTCGATGAATAAATTAATTGTATGTGATTATTTCAGGTGAGTACGAGTAGTAGTAAGTAACTATATATACTTGCTTCAGGCGACCAAGATCGGTGAATGAAGTCATTGTATGTTCATACTTCAGACGACAAGGTTCTGTGAATAAAGTAATGTGCTTAATCGGGTGACAACACTCGGTGAATAAAGTAAGTATATATGATTATTTAAGTTACCACGGTTGGTGAATGAATAATTCTATGTGCTTCCTTCAGGTGACCAAGATTGGCGAATATATTTATTTTATGTTATTACTCCAGTTGGCAACACTCGTTTAATAAAATAATTGTATGTGATTATTTCAGATGACCACGGAAGATGAATAAAGTAATTGCATGTGCTTGCTTCAGGGGACCATGATCAGTAAATAAAGTCATTGTATGTGCTTATTTCAGGTGACAAGGATCGGTGAATAACGTAATTGTATGTGATTTTTCAGGTGATATGTACTATGTTCTAAAGTTTCCTGATATTTGTCACAGAACCAGTATTTTGGATCCTCACTATTATGTATGATATTTGCCTGAAAATTTCTCTTGAAAAGACTTGTCTTGTACTGCAAGAATAAATTCCAATTAAGCCTTTAATTCAAATGCTCGTAACCATCGATAAATGTTAACTTCAATGTCAACATCAACTTTATTAGCACGTTCTGGATATTGGCCATTTAGAGGTTTCTCCTGTCAGCGTTATTTCATCTGTTCAAGAGCTTTTATTCTTGGTTTTCTCTTACATAATTTCATAATTTTTGCTGCAATAATTGGTTCTTGGGTTCTGGTTTGGTTTTTTTGACTGACTGTATCATTCAGTCCTTTGTTGTTTCCATGTAAGCCAATAGTTGTTGTCTTGTATTACAATTCTTTCTGAATAAGACCTCTTCCTCCTCCTTTAAGCGGGTATATAGAGACGGTCTGCATCAGCTTGTGAATGATGCATGTTATGCTTAAAAAGATGGGGGGGTTGTCTTAGAATCCATTCGTTTGTTATCAGTTTTTGAAACTATACTGAACCACTCGGATGGCAAGGCTGTCAATGGCCATAATTCTGTTTTGAGAATTCAATTAAGTTCTTAATATCAGTCGCATCCTTCTTTAGAACTCTTTCCGCACTATTTCTTTCATTTTTCTATGGTGAATCTCTTCAATCTCATTTACATGCAGGTACTTATAAGCTTCTTCTTGTTCTAAATCTTTGATTGTTACCCCAGGGTCTAAGCTAATAGAGGAGGTTTGTTGTAGTGATCCTCATAAAATTGTTGCTCTAGCGCATTTATCCAAACTGAATCCCATTCGAATGACATCACTGAAACATTTTACTGTTTTCACGAGACCTTTCAGCTCACTGTCATTCTTAGCATACAACATTAAGTCATCCATGTAAAATAAATGGCTTATTTTCTTTTGAGATATCTTATAGCCATATTCCGTCCTGTTAAGTTCGCTGGTTAAGGCTATTAGTGATATACAAAATAGTAAGGGAGACAAAGACTCACCTTGAAATATTCCTCTGTTGATGTTTATTTAACTAGACTTAAAGACTCTAAATGATTGATTTTAAGAGTTGTTTTCCATATCGACATACTTTCTTTCATGAAATTAATGACAACGGGTGATAACTTGTATATATTTAAAAACTTTAAGATCCAGGAATGGAGTATAATATTGAATTTCCTTACGGTAATCTATCCTGGCACTACTGAGATTTTTCTTTGCACTGATGCAGTTTTCCAAGATCATCCTATTAATAAGTAATTGGTCTTTACATCATTAAGAGCCACGTTTACACCCTTTTCTCTTCAAGAGGTAGTATGTCATTTTTTTCTAAGAAGGAATATATTTGTTTTATCAGAATAGATGCCAACAGTTTGTAAGTAGTGGGAAGACATGTGGTCTGTATTTTTTTTTTTTTTTGGAGGGGGTGATATTTGTGTCACCATTCTTGAGTAGAAGGAAGGTGATTCCTTCTGGAATTTTAGTGGGATCATTGACTATTTCTTGAAGTGTTTTGGTTAGTTTTTGCGTGCTGTATTTAGATAATAGAACCAAAAGTTAGGAGCTTTATTTATTCCAAGAGATTTCCAGTTGATTGCTTTCTTCAATGCCGATTCAACATTCTCTTCTGCGATTCCCACCCATGTTTGTTCTGGTTTATTTTTCATACGTTCTACCTCTTGCGTAAACCAGTCTGCTTGTTATTTTCTTTCGGGAAAGCCCATATTTTTCCCCAGAACTGTATAGTCTCTTTCATCGTTTTAGGGTGGGGGTCACTTCAATTTTTTGTTTGCCTATTTCACTGTAAACTTTTTCGTATCAGTTTGAAAGATCTTCTCTCTGTAGAATCTTGATCTTTTTTTTTCACAGCGTCTGATACTTTGAGTCTTCAGTTGTATTGTTTGATTTTTTTTCTGTAGCTGATAGGACTTTATTCCTAATTTTGTATTTTCTTTTTACTTTTATGCCTTTTCTAGTCTTTATATTTGACCCTCTTGCCAGTTCATCGAGTAATGATAATTCACTTCTAAATTCTTCAATTTCTTTTTCTATTTTTCTTTTCCAAAATGAATCTCCATGTCTGTGAGACTGCCTTTTTGTTACTCCTATTGCT